>QLON01000723.1:0-88873 GCA_003313675.1 Termitomyces heimii
CATTTTTCTTTCTAATCTTGTGCAAGTTGTATTTATCTTGGTTTTAAAGAGATTTTGAATAATATCTAGTCTTATATATGCTTAAACAATGATTTTAAAATGTTTTTCACCTTGTGAGGCTTGAATTAGTCTCTTATTTTTTCATTTAAACAATATTTATATTTATATGCTTTAAATATTAATTCTAGATGCATTGATTATTTATTTTCCTTTCTAATCCTATGTGAATTAAATGATGTCTAGTCTTATATATGCTCAAATAATGTGTTCAGAGAGAGTTAAAGCTGAATTAAGTTAAAAAAAAAGAAAATGGAGATGAGAACTTAGAGAAAACTTGAAGTAAGAGGGACAAGAGGAGGCAGAAATAGGAATTAGTGAGAGAAAAAGAGTTAAAGAAAAAATTGATCAATCTAAAAATAGATAGAAAGAGAATAAAAACTAGTAAAAGAGATAATAATAAGTTTGATATTAATATAGAATAAAATAATAAGAGTTTAGCAATTACATTTAATTTCAATGCATTTATACAACCACAAATTGGAAAATTCAAGTAACAAGAAGCTATTAGGATCTGACACTAGTGTAGAAAAAAAAATCAATGAGCTTCTTGAGTTAACTTGAATAAGAGGATTTAAAGAAAAGAAGTAAGATATTGTAACACATTCTCTAGTGCTACTTTTAGAACCACTGACTATAGCATGTAATTAAGCAACTATAGAACATTTTAGCATTACACTTTAGTAAATTTCTTGTTAGAGCAGAACAATACTCTTTAAAAACTGAATAAAAAAGATAAATTATAATAGTAGTAAGGTAATAATAGATTTTAACATATATAGTACAACAATTTAAAAGCAAACAATGAGATAGAATGTAATATATAAGTTCAAAGAAGAGGAAGAATGATTAAGGAGCAGAAAGACAGGCTTGCTGAATGTATTCCTAGAGAGTACTAAAGATATTATAGTGGTGTATGCTATATAGCTATAACTACATAGCTTTAATTAATATTACTTATTATTTAATATTGTTTTACTATTATATTATATACAACTCAGCTACTTTATAAGCAGCTTACTTTTTTGTTTAGACTATATTGATAATAGACTATGCCTAATCTAATTTAATAAGTCTAAATTTTAAGCTATTTAAATTTAGTAACTCTGTTATATTTTTTTGAATCTTTCATCTAGGAGCTATTGCCTAGCAGATAATGTCAAACAAAGAGTCTATTGATAGAACTCTATTAGCTTCTTAAGCTTTATACACAGCTACATTGTGAAAATTTCAAATAAAGGTAAGTAATTCAGATCTTATAATTACTATTAATAGTAAGTGCAATGCTTACAAATATTGAGACAACCTAGCAAAAAGCTAGATGGCCTATTTATTAAAGTTAGGGCTTGAACAATCCAAGGTGTAAGATTGAGGTTAGAATTCTAAGGTTGATAAGATAGGCAAGGAGGCTTATAGAGCCAATATATCTGTTAATAAAAGTTAACAGCAGTTATAAAACAAGATGCCAGGAGAATTAACTCCTCCAACTAGTTAGTTGCAGGGAAAACTTTAATAATTAAGTTAACTAGCCTCTAAAGAATTCATAAATAAAGCTAGATAGCTATTTAATATAATAAATATCTTGCCAGCTAGTAAATTACTGGTATAGAGTGGGGTATATATATTTCCAAACCAAAATAGTAAGACTAAGCAAGCCACATTGGGCCTATCTATTACTAGAATGGCAGAGATCCTCCTTAAAAAGATGTTAAAAGAGCTTGCAGTTCTAAAAGCTGAGAATATAAGAAGTTAAGTTCTACAATCTCTTAGCAGAGATTAAGCCAAGTAATTTAATGACCTTTTTAAAGAGACTATAGATTTATTAATAAATAATAATATAGAAGCTGAGAATCAGCAGTTGAGAACTGCATATATTTTTTGACTGTAGATATTATGAAATTGATACCTAGAAGTAATGAAGTTCACCAGTTAAGAATGATTAGAGCACTATGCTGCAGCACATATAATAGCACTTAGTCAATAAAGGCATAATGTGCCTTATATATTTAGTACAAAATATATTGATTTAATTATTTATATTCTTGTATTAGAATTACAAATATATTTGCAGTGCAAGGTAATAAAATAGTCAGGAGTATTAACTCCTTGGAATTAGATATCTATGCTCATAAGTGGTAAAAGAAGCTCTCTCATATGTATGCCCACAATCCTAAGATAGACCATTTAAGTCTAACTGGTTAAGCTAGTATAGCTTGCAAAGTAAAAAGCAAAACATTGATAATGCCTTATATACCAATAGTAAAGTTATTGTGTGATTATGCAGCATATTAGTACATGCACAATAGTAATTTCAAAACTAAAGAACATTCTTTGTTTATAATCAGAGCATTATATTTGAGGATATCAAGTCTATTGACAATATGTATTATTTTTTTGTTGCTTAGGCCTAGAAAAATTAATCTTATCTAGAATTAAGGCAATATAACAATTATAATTAAGAAGATTTCCTTAATCAAAATTAAAAGTTGAAAATTGATGTAGTAAACTTTAGAGCAAGCATTTTAGATTAGTAAATTAAAAAGAAAATAATTATATTATTGATAAAGAAGCATCTGGATGCTTTTAATAGGCAAAAAGTAAAAATTGCTTCTTTAAGCAGCTGACCTAAAAACTAAATTACTCAGATAGCATGAAGCTATATGTATATATTATAAAGCTATGTATGACTATTTTTATTAAATAATCAATAATACTCTAAAAGTAACTCTATATCTGTAATGGAGTGTCACACTTTGACTAAGCATTCACAATGCTATTAATTAGCATTAAGAGTATTAGATAAGCAATATCTTGTATTTACTCTAAGTACTAGTTAAATTTAATATAGCAATCTAATTTAGCACTGTATAATTTACACAAGACTGTTCTAACTTGTAATACCAGTTACATTTTTTGAAATCTTCTGCTATTAGCTTTAGACTCTGTGTTTATTACCAACTAAGCAATATCATCAAAATTCTCAACTTTTTTCTAGCATTATGCTGAAAATATACTTTTATTGATATATCTGTCTTAACAATAAGACAAGATAAAGCTATTAATTATCAAAAAGTCTGAATAAAACAGACTTCTGCTAAGAACTGTAGGAAAATGACATAGCCAGAACCACCTTCAAAAGCTCTCTCTATATTATATTAGATCAGCTTTATTAGTAACCTAAATGTTGAGAAATTAGCTTAGCAGTATTTTGATCTAATGCATACTCAAATCATTCATGTGACTATAATCATGTGACATGTGCACCCAAATTAGTCATGTGATTATGATTATGTGACTATATTCAGATTTTCAGAGATTAAGTGACTTATCTTAAGAAAAGCATTATACTTTAATAATAAAATAGGCATATCTCAGTAGAACTACATGTAAACTCCTATATATTGAGTATCATTTTGATCATCTAATTAATTTGCATACAATAAAAGTTGTTCAAAGGCATTTTATGGCAAACCAATAGAGGGATCAGCAATTTGATGGGAAAAGCTAAATTTAGTTATTGAGGAAAATTGAGCAGGTGTCAGTAAAATGCTTATATCTCAATGGAAAGGCCAACAAATCTCATTGTGTTTAGTATTGCCAAAAAGATCTAATCAATCTGCACCTGATGAAAAAAAATTTAAGAAAGAAGAATTGAGGGAAATATTAGTAATTTACAGAATCAGAGCACTGAAAACATTGGAGGACTCTCTCTTGGCTAGAAAAATTTATACCAAGTCTCTTAAAACTGAAAAATAGAGGCACAATAACTAGAAAATAACTTAGAATAACTAGAAAATGTTATGCATCACAAGAAGGGGAAATAATATAAATAAAGGGAGATTCTATGACATTCAGCAAGTTGCTAATTGCCTGCACTCAAAATCCTCAGAGAGTGGATATCTTAGGCCCAAGGCAATAGTATACTTTAGGTCAATAGTTTGATATGCTTTTTACACTTTTTTTTAGTGTGACTAAGGTTGCATTGACTAAAAACTCAATAAACTCTATTACCCATCTATATATTTTATAAAAGTACTTTGTAAAGTGTAATTTAGCCCCAGAACTTAGTAAAAGCTAGTTTATTTGTGATTGCCTTTATTCAAACTAATCTAAATAACCTAATTTTGCATTATCATAACTGATTCTCTTGATCTGGATATTCCATTTCTAGATATAGGTGACCCACCTATATCTTAATTAATGGAGATGTCAGCTGCATCCACTTACTAGCCCCCACCCAAGCAGGATGAAAAAATACCTTATAATACTAGTATGAGCTTTGGAATGCCTGATGAATTGTCTATATTATAGATAATGTCCATTATAAGGCTTAATGATAAACCAGGAAAGAGATTTGCAATTTCAGAAGTGTCATTATTAGTGAACCAAATGCTATTATTGATATATCTAGTTTTGCTTGAGAGCTCCTCAGCTCATTATAGAGGCTAATTAAATCTTACTCAATACTTAAAGCTAGTGCAAGGTAGCATGTTTGCATATAACATCCTATTCTAAATTGCTCCAACTAAATGGCATTTGGCATATATAACAAATACTACTGCAGGACTAGAATAATTATTATTGATGATACATGCACTGCAATAAAAATCAGTAATAAAAGTCAGCAGGGAGGCCAATATTGTTGTATAGCTAGGAAAGGCACCAGTAGTGCCTAGAAGTTAGGAGTTGCTAAAAAGAGTCAGCAAATAGCCACAGGTAAAATAGAAAGGCCTCAGAAAAGCATTAAATTTAAAGTCTGAGTTGAACTTATTAAATAATGAGGAGAGTAAAAAGTTACACTTAACCTTATCTGTTTAGCTATAACTAGTATTGGATTAATATACATTGGTTATTAAGGAGTTGATATAAAAGCATCTGTAACTTTACATAGTGAAGCATTTGCAATTACTGGTTGCTAGAAGCCACAATATATCTTATGCAGATTTGATAGAATATATTGAATTATTTATGCAAATTTAAAGTAGTGAAGTACTTCAAGTGCAAAGCAGTATAAGAGTCAGCAGTTTTAATAGCCACTCTAGCTAACTTAGTTGATTGTAAAAGAAGTATGCACTAATAAGCCCTATTGATAGTAAATGCAATGAAATTGCTAAATGTGCCTTGGCAGACCAATAAGTCTCAATAAGACTATATCAGGCACCAAAATGCTGCAAATTATTAATGGAGTATTAGTAAAGTGCTTTATCAGGCATTATTAGAGGTAAAGACTATAACTACTACTCCAATAGAGCTAGAAATACCAATTGTAGCATTGGAAGTTGAGATACCTCAGAAGCAAGTTACTATTAAGGAGGAGGTAGATGAGGTCTACATTTTAGAGAAGTAAATGCAATTATGACATATATTGCAATGCATTCACTTGGTAAACAATTAAAATAACCACATTAATTATTAAAGAATGTGCAACCAGAACTTATGCAATTATGGAAAGTTGTTGATTAATGACTAAGAAGTAGTATTTAAGAGGTGTGAAGAGGTAATGCCTATTAAGGATATGTGGTGATGATTTATTGTATAAATAGCTGACTTAAAAAAAAGGCAGCTCTTAGTAATGGGAGTAGCAATTACTATAATAAGTAAGTACAGCATTGTTATAGCAATGACAGAGGAGGGTAAGATTATTGACTAAATAATCAAAATAATAATAATTGCTGCACTAAAGGCAAACATACTAGTGAACTACTAGTAAGTCAAGATATAAGGCACTAGCTGATACTACAGTCAGACAAGCTAATAAATAAGCATTTATTTTGTAGTTTTTAGGCCTTTTCAATGCATGCTCTTTATAAACTGCATAAAAATATGCCTGAAATGAATGAGGCCATGCAAATTCACATAAACCATATATACAATTGCCTCATTTATCTGGTAAATGATTTCCTTGAAGTCAGATTTAAGTTTCCTGCAGAGGTAAGTTCTCATAAGTCTGATAGCAAACATATATATATATATGCAAGAGGGCATATATTCTTACAATTAGAAGACTGGGCTATAGATCTGTGCTACTACTTAGTAGTATGCTGCTATAGTGATGATAATATAAATCAGGAAAGAATATTTGTATTACACAAATTCTTGGAAAAAAAAGCTTAGAACTAGTTTTGATACTATATTTTTTACATTGACTACAATAAATTACATTGGATGTTTAAAGAGACCTGGTGAATATAAACCAGTAAAGGATAGTAGACTCTCTACAAGTTAAAATCAAGTAGTGGCTAAGAATGGTCCAATGCTTAAAGTATATATAATAGATAGATCTGGTGTGGTTACAGAAGCAAATTAAAAAAAGCCTATAATGGACTTATTTAAATGTTATAACTATAGTAAAGTTAGGCACTTTGCTAAAGAGTGCTCAGTCCTGCCTAAGGCATACATCTATGCAGTCCATATAGTAGAAGAGCTAACTAAGGAAGAGGCTAAGGAAGAGCTGCAAGATGTAGTAAAAAGCTTAAAAGTAAATAATGCTGAATGCATTGACATTAATAGCAATGAATATATTGCAGTAATTGTGTATGACAGCAACTATTATACTTGTAATGACAAGAATAAGCACTTATTTGCATTAATCAAGGATTAAGGAGACTGGAGTGCCTGGATAAGACATGTAATGTTGTAGAAGGCAGCTAACAAGCTGCAACATCTACACTATATTCTTGAAGAGAAGGGATGCCTGATGATCTATGTGAATGTTAATGGATATCTGGCTTGGACCTTGTAAAATTCTAAAAGTATCACTATGAGCATTATACCCTAATTTATTCATGTTAACATAATACATATTTATGAGCTAAAAGAGCCACTGATGCTTTAATGGAGACTGTAGAAAGCTGCACTATAGTTCAATTTGGCATTGAGGTAAAAATTAAAATATTAGAGATGCTAATAAAAAAGTATATAGATATAGTAAA
This sequence comes from Termitomyces heimii, assembly GCA_003313675.1. Taxonomy (NCBI): domain Eukaryota; kingdom Fungi; phylum Basidiomycota; class Agaricomycetes; order Agaricales; family Lyophyllaceae; genus Termitomyces; species Termitomyces heimii. The sequence continues at coordinate 6,990 of QLON01000723.1, forward strand.
TTTTAATTGCTACAATATAATTATTATTATGCCTTTTATATATAAAAATAAGGTATTTCTGAACTTTGTAAATGATATAGTCATTGTAAATAGTAGGCCTATAAAGGTAGAAAAAGTAGTATTGGATAATATAAATAATTGCTTAAGGTGCTATTACATGATAAAGAAGCATTACAACAAGCATGACTGACTAGATAATTATAAAAGAGCAACTGTGCAGGATGTGGAAGACAAGTTATCTAACAAGCAAGGTCCACTGAAAAGCCTGCTAGCAGATTTATCAGCTACTAATGTCAGAGAAAGAATTTTAAAAAACTCTAAAAGGGAGGAAGTCTCTATATAAAAAGTCTAATTAGGCTAGACAGCTTAAGAATGAGCATAATAAACATGGAGTGGAATTGCTGGAATACCAGCCAACTAGCTCTTGAGTAATAGTAGAGGATTTCATTAAAGACAAGGTATATAGTATAATGAAAACTATAGGCAGCATCAAGTCACTGAGAGATTAATTAGTGCCTTAGCTAAGAGTGCAATGAGCATATAATTTATGAATGCCATGAGAGTAAAATGAATTGGTAGAGTCAATGGTGACATATATTATAAAAAGGGTGTAAGCAACTCAGATAGGAGAAATATACTATTATGTATAAGAAGACAAGATTTCTGAAGCATTAGATATCATATTTGATGGGGTGTTGCTAAAAGCAAAAAGTATGCAATTAGTGTCAAACATGACAAGAATAGTAAGGAGGCAGCCTATTGCAAGGCTAAACCTAAAAGATCTTATAGAAGAGCATATACATGCCTTATCAAAGTGATTTGAACTAAAGATTTAACTATATATAGCATGCATACTAAAGGAGAAAGATAAGGCTATAAGCCTTACAAAGAAAGATATTTTACAATTGCATTAGCACTGACAGCATAAGTTTATAAATATTGTCAATGGGATAAAGAAGGAGCTTCCTCCTTAGAGGGAGGTTAATTATGAGATTAACCTCATTAACAAAAATAAGCAGTACAAATACTACTTGCTTTGCTGTTTATAAACACTGCAAGACTAGCTTTGTAAAAAAACAAATAGGTATATAAATGCACAGTAGTGGGAATCATAGAATTATAATTAGCAATGTAAGCTGCACCTTTATTGTGTATTTCCAAGAAGAATGAAATGTTATAAATGGCATTGGACATGCAGCAGTGCAATAATAACACTATTCAAGATGTAACACTCCTGCTGGACTAGGAAGTTATATGCAAAAATATTGCTAAGGCAAAGTATAAGTCAAAAATTAATTTAACAGACACTTATAAATAAGTTTGCATATGCAAAGAAGATATACCAAAAACACTGTTCTTGTCTATAATGGAGATATTTGTGAGCAATATAATGTAAATTAGCAATTGCAATATACCAGCAACATTTCAGAGATTAATAACCTTTATTTTTTAAGACATTATTGGTAAGTTCATGCACATCTACTTAAACAATATTTTTATCTTTTCAGACTCCATTGAAGAGTATAAGTAGCACTTATGGATCATGTTTGAATGACTGAGGAAAGCATACCTATATCTTAAATAGAAGAAGTGCAAATTATATGCATTCAGTATCAATTGTCTTCATCATGTTATTAGTAAGAAGAGTATACACCTAGATATAAATAAGTTTAATTGAATTTGAAAGTGGCAGACACTGTGCATATATAATGATATTCAGCAATTTATTGAATTAGTGCTTTCTATTAGATATTATGGTATATATAGGGCTGCTAACTCAGAATAAATTCCTCTTTCACTAGAAATCACTGCATCAGCAGTGCTTCAAAATGATTAAGCATATTTATGCAAAAATACCAGTTATCTAGCCTATTAATCCATGCATTGACAAGTCTATTTGGCTCATATATGATTGATGCACATGATTATATTCAAGCAGATAGACAAATCAATCTAGAGAGTAAGGATTTGCTCTTGCATAAGTTCTAGAAAATCAAGGAATATACTGTTGAATTACACACTATGCATGTGCAAGAAGTCTGTCATAGTAAGTGATTGCAAGAACAGTGAGAAGCTTAAGATATCAAGGCTCAGATGCTGGTGAAATATGAGGCTAGTCAGCCACAGGAAGAGATAAGGAATGAGGTGCCACTTAGTAGTGCTAAAATGACTTTATAGCATGTGCTAGACTCATATAATTACCAATCTGCACTAAAATATAGACAATGTATTATTTTGCACATGCATCTAGCAGGATATAAATACAATAGTCTCCTTGTAGAGATTATAACTCATTTACAGGCACATTTGCACTTTACAATCAAGAGCCAGCTTGTATACTTAACTCAATCCACAGAATTCAAAGTCCTCTATATTCTTTAGGAGCAGTTATTAATCATGACTATCCTGAAGCAAGCCCACCTAATAGTAAGCCACTTTAGAACTCAGAAAACATTGAATTATATGCATTGCTAATATTGGTGGCTGCAGATGGCCAAAGAGATAAGTCAATTCTGTTTGATATGCAAGCAATATCAATAATTGAAAATCTTAACTTTGAAATCTCTTAGGAAGTTATATTTGCTTTCAATTCCTATAAAACTCTGGAACTTTATAGGAATGGACATTATTGGCCAATTTCTAGAGTCAAAGAGCTTTAACTACTTGTAAGTAGTAATCTGCAGAATAACCAGTATAATCCATTTCATTCCAGTAAGAACAATTATAACAGTCACAAACTTGTTCTGAATTTATTTCAAGGAGATAATATGCCTACATAAGTTACTTAGCTTGATTATAAGTAATTAAGATGTCAAGTTCACTTCCAAATAATGAAAGGAGTTATATAAGCTACTAGAAGCAAAATTGCTCATATCAACATTCTTTTATCTGTAAATAAATGGGCAGACCAAATGCATAAATAAAAATGTCACATAGATACTATAGGCATTTATGCACTCTAATCAAAAGAATTGAGTGAATTAATGTCTACTTGTTGAATTTGCAATTAATATAAGTATATCAGAAATTACAGAGTATTCACCCTTTGAATTTAACAGTGGCTACATGCTATTTATAATTCATGAACTTTGCACTGGCAAAGTCATTTATATGGAAATAAAACAGTTCACATATAATGCATTGAGAAATTTAGCAGATGTATATAATACAATTATAGAAGTGCACATATGGCAGATAAAACATGTAAATAATTGCAGATGGAATAAATTAAACATTGAAAAAGGTAGTTTGATTTACTTGTCAACTAAGAATTTGAATCTGCTAAAAGGCAGATTGTGCTCTAAGTGAGTTGGATTATATTGAGTTTCTACAACTGAGCCTAACACATTAAACTACATGTTGGAACTACTTCTTATGCTTCAGGCATGTAGAATTATCTTTAAGTTTCATGTATTACTACTATGACTATATATAACTAGTAGTAATGTGCTTTTTTTACATTATGCAATATCAAAGCCATATGACTTTGAAACTGGTAATAACTAGGAATGGTTTATAGATAACCTCATAAGTCATTAGTAGATAGTAGACAGATATCTCAAATTCAAGATAAGATAGAGTCTAGATGATACCAGTTGGGAATCAATGACTAACTGCAAAGATCTTGCAGCAATGGATTAGTATCTGAAGCTGCAGAGTGTAAAATGCCCTCAATAGCTAGCAAAATGCATGTAAGGCATATAAGGTGGTGAACTGTGGATAAAGTCCACTTTAATAACCAGTTAATAATTGAATGGCTGCTATTGGTAGTTATTTACATTATTAGTGGAGTTAGGAGATTTTTTTTCTATTATTTTTTTTTTCTTTAAGTTTCAATATATGTTTGAGTAATGTATTCTTAGAAATAGCCTATTGAGGGCTATCACAAAAAACTAATCAAAGCCTACAAGGCTTTGGTGGAGGGAAAAGATCTTCTAACATAAAAAATCAAGATTAAAATTATCTATATCAGTTAGATTATCAGAGGCAGCCACTATATCTAGTGGCAGGTTAATTTTAGTTAGCAGGCATGACTTATCCAGGCCATGAGAAACTGCTGCCATATAAGATGCCTTTCCATTTACAAGAAATAAAGGTGAATAATGAGAAATACTATAAGTACTTAGAGAATAGCATGCATAAAGAGCATTATTACTAGGTGCCACTATTATAGCTATTAGTATTGATACTAATATATGTGGCTGTAGTGGTGAAACTACTATCAGTTCTATAAGCACACTAGTCTGTAGTAGAACTAAATTTGGAATTTACATCACTAGTATGTAAATTATCAGTGTCAACAGCACTTCTTGGCAAATTAAAAAATAATAAAATAGTCAGTTCTAGTAATTGCATCCTTTTTACAAGACAGCTTAATTGTGGTGATGATTGAGGGGCTGCTTGACCAAATCAAGCTTATAAAAAGGCAGCACATATTGGCACTGGAGCAAATTAATTATATGTTAAAGTGCAAAGTTATATTAGTGAATGACTTAACTATTAAGGTTAAAAGAGCAAAATATCAGTCTACTCAACTAGTCAAGCTTCTATAGAAAAGAATGCTAATGGTAGTGCAACCTATATATCTAGGATAGTTTGCCTAAACTATAGCTTTATTGTTATAATTCCTTACTAGGCACCATTAGTATTACTAGCTGTTATTAGTGAACTACTGGTGGAATTGTTATTGGGCTAGCAGGAGACTACTTTATTTAAAGTATCACATACTATCCTTTATGCTAAGCTTGGAAAGAGAGTTCTGGCATATGCCATGCTTATACTTCTGGTGGCTCAGTCATCATCATTGTCATTAGCACTGGATAAACCAGGGCTATCTTGCTATTATCATGGCTATAAGCCACTGCTTGACTCCTTTAAATTGGAAATAATTGCCTTTTTAGCTGGTATTTTCATACAAGCAGGAGAGCCAGATGTTATTTATACTTTTCATTTTAATGCTGGCTCCATCAGCAAAGTATTATGTAGTCATATTGACTCCAAATTCATGCACACCCATGCAGTATGATGGTTTGGTAGCAATTGAAAGAAATAAGCCTGCATCTAAAAAAGGCAAAGCCCTAGTGATGTCCTTGTCTAATAAAAGCAACTATGAGAAGTTAACTTTGGAGCAGGAGGAAGAGGGGAAAGAAGGAGAGTTGGCTACTAATTAATTCCAATGAGTATCACATAATAAGTGCGTTGCAAAGAAGGTGCAACACACCAAAGAGTTGCAGGCTCTTTGTTATAGGGCTGAAAATATATTTTTAGAATGAATTCCTAATGGCTTGAGGATGAAGATTTGGGGCCTGCTTGACATTAAGCAGATGAATTCATGCTTTTGAGAAGCACTTAGTCACTGCACCTACTATTTGTATTTATTGAATATGGTGCTAATAAGAGCTAATACTAACAGAGCAGCATTTTATGAGTACAACACTAAGCAGTGAGCCCATATCCCTGGCATGATTATTTATAAGCATGCTTCTTGCAATTTCTCCTGCACTTCTTTGAAGCTGTATTAGCTCTATAAGTATTATATAAATGTTCACATTCTACACTGCAATAGAATTGTTGCATACATGCTGATTACAAAGCTTCAAATATTTACTCAGCAAATAGCGGAGGCTTTTCATGACTGAATGATGAGGCTCCTTATGACAGAGCCACAATACCAAGACCTCATCAATTTAATGCAAGAGCTTGATGACCTTGTGCTTGTAAAATGACAATACATTCCAGAACACTATCTGCACATAAAGGAAGATGGATTTATTATACTACACATTATACATGCATTTGATTTAGCTATGCCATTTGACTTGAACTAATTCATGCAGTATATACTGATCTTTTAACATCTTAGCCTAAAGAATACATACCAAGGCATTGCAGTGGATCATGCCTACTACATACATTGGCAAACCCTCTTTGAATTTGCCTTGTGTTGAGCTTTTTGTACTAATAGTGCAGCCAAGCCTGTAATTGTTCAGCACATAATGCTTGTTATAGCCAAACTGGGCTTATACCATGAGGCAGTTACTGCTTATAATACAATGTTTTCCAAGCACCCCTTCAAGCCCCAAACAGGGGCTCAGCTCAAAATCCAACAAGTTTACATGCATAATAAGCAGGCATGCAATTTTTCTAATGATAATGCTCTTTGCATTCTATTACACAATCACATTTCACTGAAATGAGTTAATTATGTCTATACATATGGTGTGGTCTTCCTTGAATAGCAATTCCATGCCTTCACAATGTCTCTGAATATCTTTCAGCAAATTGATAATGAGCACATGGACTTGCAAAATATAGCACCTCTTTTGCTATCCTGTAGTAAGATGAGTAGAAGGAAATGACCAAAGATGACTAGTATTGTTTCATTTTTAAGCATGATGAGGAGAGTTGTCTTCTTATCAACCCCAAGGCCAATGGCCTCTACTATCTCATTGGCATAAACCCCAACTGAGTCAACCTTCTAAAACACATGTTGGCACATAGTATGCTATCTGAGCCACCTTCTCAATGGTCTTAGACTCTATCTTTAGTTAGGTAAATGTGAGTAAATACTCCACTATTTCATGCTGATACACAATCTAAGTAGTGTATATATACATCAGGCATAAGCCCTTCTTGTTTTATCTCTTTTTTGATATATATCTATATTATTACCATTGCCATCTACTAGTGCAGTCTTTAGTGCCATATTCACTTGTAAGACTATCCATACTACTGTCTGTACTAGATATGCAGTCCAAAGTAGATGTACTAACCTATCTTTAGCTCATTAAGGCACTTATGCACCTATAGCTTATATTAAACTGAATATTCAGTCTCATTGGGGAGTATGTAATGGAGTGTTACACCTTAACTAAGTGTCCACAATGCTGTTAATTAGTATTAAGAGTATTAGATAAGCAACATCTTGTATTCACTCTAAGTACTAGTCAAATCTGATATAGCAGTCTGATTTAGCACTGTGTAATCTACACAAGACTGTTTAAATTTGTAACACCAGTTACAATATCTCCCTAATGGTATAAGGCTGTGCAAAGCAGACAGTAAGCATATCTGGGTATAATTTGGAGCATCCAAGTTCAGTAACTTGAAAGACTGGGTAATGGATATATATTACTATCTGGCCATGCATCTATATAGAGGAGACTGTATAAAGAGAGAACAAATTTTTGTTCTATTGAAGTTCCTAGCTGAAGAGGCCATGAGCTGATTTTGACAAGCAGTATTGTATATTAATCAGGTTCAGTATAACTGAACATTTAAAAGAGTCAATTTATACATCCCTCAATATTGCAAAATGCATGGCAGAATTTTTAGTCTACTACATACACTAAGAAATTATGTGTACAAAGATTTTATAATACTCTAAATAATTATACTCATAACATGGTGGTATATTCAGATGAATACACTATGCTAGAAATATTCCTAAATGGTATTCCATGTTCTAGTGGACATGTGCCACTATTCAATATAGAAAGATGGACTGTCTCTAAAAATCAATGATGTCAAAGAATTTGCAGCTTATGCCATCTAATATGAACAATCTCTTAAAACTGCAAACTACTATAAGCAATGCAATAACCATAAAAAAGGAAGCAAGTGTATTGATCCTATGTCTGCATCTTTATGGAGCTAGCAAATTGGAATGTTCCTAACAAGGAAAGCTGACCTAGAGCAGGATTGTGACAGCAATCTGTGACTCATGATGCATAGAGCATCAGCCAGAAATTAGAGAAGTAGTCACTCACATCCAAAGCATGCCTAAGATGGAGATTGTCCTAACATTGAGCCCAACAATAAGATTAGAGAACTTAATTAAATGGATCCAATAAGGATGTGTTTTGTGTGCAGTTAGCCTGGACACTATATTATTAGCTGCCTGACATAGACAGGAGCTCAGCAAAAAGAGTATACTCCCTGGGCCACATTTATGAAGTGTGTATAGTGATGGCAAGTGGGAGTGACAGCAATATATCTGCCAATTCAGAGGCAGGGTCTCCCTCTGATGGCCGGGATGATGATTGATCTCCACAATATTTGAGACGCCTCTGGTTGACAAACACATTCCTCGGCGTTCTAGCATCTTCTAGAAAGATTACTGTAGCTGATTTATTCAAAACGACTCCCCCAACCTCGACTTTAAGTCCATTGAAAGCTGAAAATGTCTGCACCCGACCGTCCCATCTCTTTCTTCGATATAACTATTGGTGGCAAACCCATAGGCCGGATCGTCTTCTCACTCTTTACTGATCTTGTTCCAAAAACTGCTGAGAACTTCCGCAAGTATTTCGTATGTTTTCATGCATCAACAACTTACGTTTTCTCGATCAGGAGCCTTATGCACCGGAGAAAAGGGAATTGGATCGACCGGAAAGCCCCTACATTACAAGGGCTCTGGTTTCCATCGTGTGATCAAAGGGTAAGCAGTCGTCTAGAATGAGATCGCCCATCAGAAGCGAGCATAGGTCACTGTTGGCAGATTCATGTGCCAAGGTGGTGACTTTACCGCTGGAAACGGTATGATTCCATCCCGCCCCATAGTCCATATTCGAATTTACATCATCATTTTCGCAGGTACAGGAGGCGAATCGATCTATGGCGACAAATTTGAAGATGAGGCGTTCCCGGTTAATCATAACAAGCCTTTCTTGCTATCCATGGTACTATATAGCTCTTTACGTCTTCGCTACTCTGTATTGACGACTTCCTTTGGGCAAATGCGGGCCCGAACACCAATGGCTCTCAATTCTTCATCACGGTAGCTCAAACACAACACTTAGATGGCAAACATGTGGTATTCGGTGAAGTCATTAAGGGCAAATCAGTTGGCACGTCTTGGTTATTCACCGTCCTTCTTCATGGGCTAATTTGAACCGATGCTTTTAGTACGTCAAATTGAGAACTATCCCACCTCAAACGGAGACGTTCCAACTTCGCCTATCATCATTGCCGACTCCGGTGTCCTTTCTCCAGACGATCCTTCGCTTGCCGAGTCCGCCGCCACCAACGGCGACGGATACGAAGACTACCCAGATGACGAAGATAGGGACATACAGAAACCTGAGGTCGCACTCGATATTGCCAAAGCAGTACGTGAAACCGGTAACAAGCTTTTTAAAGGGGGAAAAATCGAGGAGGCTCTTTCCAAATACCAAAGTGTGTTGACTGCGAACCCTTTTCATATTGAACTAACGTAGATCCGACTTTCCAGAATCTATCCGTTACTTGGATGTTCATCCTGTCCTCCCTGAGGATGCACCTCCCGAGCTGAAGGATTCATATAATGCTCTGCTTGCACCTCTCCTCCTCAACTCTGCTCTTGCTGCAATCCGGTCCCAGCCCCCTTCGTCGCAGAACGCTGACATTGCCATCAAGAACACAACTCGGGCTCTTGACAGACTAGAGCTGAATACGGCGGACAAAGGTATGTTCTTCATGCACCATGCTGAGGTCATACATCTATTGATATGCGCTTCATAATACAGCGAAGGCCTTATACCGCAGGGCCCTTGCCAAGGTGATCCAGAAGGATGAGGACGAGGCCGAGGGGGACCTCATGGAAGCGAGCAAGCTTGTACCTGAAGACGGAGCCATTGCTAGCGAACTTGCGAAGGTCAGGCAGCGTAAGAAGGAGAAGCGCGAGAAGGAGAAAAAGGCTTTTAAGAAGTTGTTCGCTTAGACGGTAGGAAAGAAAAGAGATGGAAGATATATGTGTAAATATTGTATTACATAGAATTTAGAAGACGAAGGGGATTGATTGATCATCGAAGGATCATGACAGTTTTGAGGCCGGAGTCGACTAGTTTGCATTTTGACATTGAAAACGTTATGCGTTTGGTGATACTTCTCCTCCAACTTCTCAAGACTTTGGAGCGTGAAATTTCAGAAACCAGATTGTTTTTCTATCCGTTAGATTGTGACTTTTCTAGAAAGAACTTCCGACCAGTCATAAATTGTCCCTAAAGGTTTTACAGCTCATAACAATCTTCCGACGATTCTCAAACTAGAAAGATTTGAGCGTTCTTTTTTTTCCCTTTGTAATATAGCCTAAATTCACGTAAAGGATATAGAATAGAGTATAATTGTCAGAGGGTCCCAAATTCGTACGAAGCATGATTTGTTTATGTGATGAAATGCAGTAGAAACTTCCGCCTTCCAAGCAAAGAAACGGGTGGAAGATCCGAATACAGATCGTCACGAAGGAGTATCGGAGCGAATATTGCCGCTGCAGAGACTGAGACTGAGTGTCATCTAAGTAGGAAGGAAAAACGATATTTACCTATCCTCTCTGCCTTATCTGGAGACTGATGGCCTGACCGGCAGAGAAAATGCAAAAAAGCAGTTATAGATATCCAGACCTGTACCACATTATCAGACCGTAATAGCTTGTCGATGAGAAGTGCTTACGTTGACTGAGACTAGAGGGAAAGTATCCAGAAACTAGACAGGAGAAAACCATTACTCTGCAGGGAGAGATCGACACAGGAAAACACCACCTCAAAGGCTTCATCACGGTTTGGAATCTCAGTACATCTCAGATGCAAATGGGTTGGCACAACTGGGTCGATCAATGAATCTAGTAAACGTAGCAACGTCTCTCCAAAAGACAACATCACTTTTCGACCTGAATTTGCTGGCGAAAATGGAAACTCGTCTCCAGTATCCAGACACTTGATGAGAGTTATACTGCTGCAAAGGCATTTCTGTTTCATAGCTACGACGCACCTCTCGTATCGCGTTTATGACATTTTCATCTCCTGGTAAAGTAAACAGTCCATTCTGCAAGCTAAGTTAGTCACCGCTGAACAATCGACGTTTATATATAGTAAGCACATCAATATTACCAGACATCATCCAATTGATAAGCCGCATGATCTCTCTCGGTGCATTAATTGGCTGATCTTGGGGCCGAAGATCATCTAATGAATTGAGTGTTCGGACTGGTCCAGGGAGTCGAGTCAACCATGAAAGTTTGTTTGCAAAGCATGTACGCTCTGTCGTCACATCAGATCAGCGACAGGGTTGCTGTTTTCCTTCGAGTAGAAGACGCACGATACTCTGCGACAACGCTTATGAAATGATCTTTACCCGAAATGGTATGAAGGATCAAAGTCGTCCTGAGCTCTTTCTGACCCAGGTTTAGCTTGTATGCAGTCTCGTTGTCCACATGGGATGTCAAAGTCACTTGGATTGATTCACCTGGTAGAAGTATTGCCTAGAAACATTAGCCTTGTCGACCATTTTCGCATACCCTTTTGATGTTACCTGCATTGGCTCAATACGCATCCACTCGGGATCTGAATTGCGTCAAAAGTGCTCAGTGACACAGAAAAGTGTAACGTCAGACTTACGGGCAGCGGTGTCTGGAGCAAGAGGCACGAAACGGTATGCGCAAGGACCCTGTAAATGGAGGGAGATGTCAAAACTGTCACTGCGAAATGCATTGCTCGCGCTAAAAAACGTACTTTACCCACGTTCTTCACTTTCAAGGTTTCAGAATTTGTCCGTTTGTAACTGTATGAACAAGTTCAGTAGGTCACTTTGTACGGTCATATAATCGCGACGCACGAGACGAAGCCCATGTTAACAGAGGTAGTATCAATTTCGACAACCCTGTTTGACGAATCATCTATTTGAGCAAGACTTTCAAGGAGCCTCCGATAAGTATCCCTATAAGAGTCTTCGTCATATACGTGTACCTGAAATGGCACAATCAGGTATCAATTATGACATAGTGTTTTGTACTTTACACTGAGAGAAAAGTCGGCCGCAACAGGTCTGTGATCACTCATCGTAATTTGTGGATGGCTGCTGTACGACGACTGTCGCACACTGACATTTTTCCCCGCCATGTGCAAGATACGGTCGGTCCAGGCTGGCTTCCGTCTACATCAATACATCCATCATAAGCCTTGGTCAGTCTACAGGAGTCACAAACTTTGCATCATATCCCAGTGCGTCCGTCTCTATTCCCGGGCTGAAGCGATATGTTCTATTTGGGACACCATTGAGCATAAGTGACACACAGGACAACAAAGACATGAACGTACGGAAGGTGAGAGATGGGATACTCAGAGAATCCGGAGAAAGCTCTTCTATTGTGACTTGCTTTCTTCAGCTGGGCAATGGTTAGAGGAGTGAAAGGCAAACCATAAGTAAACGTCATACTTGATCATATTTTAAAAGCATTTCCAGTCTCCTCGGGAATGTATCCGAAGTCAAAACAGCTCGAACATCCTCATGTGGAAGATCAATACGATAATTCAGATCTACACAGCCTAAGAATAATCAGAAACAGGTACTCGGATGACGTACCGCCCTAAGGTCGAAGTCAGAATCAGACGACACAAGTAGTAATGGATTCACCATCCAAAAGAGCACGTCGCTCTCATACGCGCTCACATCTACAGGCACTGTGCCGCCCGCATCTAAAGATATATATCCGAATTTCAACTTCCTAGAAACATCTTGGAAATCCGAGTTCCGCTTCTCAACATTCTCATCGAAGGCTGCAAAATGAGAGTTGATGAATGCCACAGTCGTAGGACCAGGAGATGCCACATCAACATCAGCCGAAATGGGAGGAGTGAAAGTGAGGCGTACGGCCACACTGCCTTTGTTTCCCTGGCTGAGGTTCAGCTCAAAGCTGCAATGCGATCAAAAGGAATGTACCATTATGCCCATAATACCTGTGCTGACAACAGATGATTGAATGTGGGAGAAGCAAGAGATCAAAACCTTTTTAACGATGACAACGATGAGCATTCCAACATGTTGCCTTGACGTCAACTGCCATAAAAATTAGTTGAACCTGTTGCTAATCGGCGAGGTACAAGGGCTGCAATACTTTTTCGTACAGTCCCATCTTTTCACCTAAAGCGGCAAACATAGCATGACACCACGCATCTTCTCTCGCTGTACCTAATGAATAAACCAAGGCCTCTGTAGAGAGGTCGAGCTCTTGAAAACCTAGTACCAGCAAGTCCGGATCAGGATCAGCGAGGTCAGTCTTTTCATCCACGGAGGCAAGGGTAAGTGCGCTCGAGCTAACAGCCTCGGACATTAAAGATGAATTTGAATCAAACAGACCCTTAACCAATCCATCAACAGTTATCGGAGACACGCCATTCGAAAGTGAAATGGGGGTTGCGTTGACAGAAGACAACGCCGATGTCTGCTTTGAAACCCATGAATATAGATCCTGAGAAGGAAGCCTCCCATTGACATTGAAAGTTCCTATTCGGATCTTCAGCATATATTGGCTTTTAGTGGAAACTTCTCGGGCTCGAATGTGAATTGAGTCATTCCTCATGAGTCTAAAATCTGCAAGATCGTCGCCAAGTGAGCCTGCAAAAGTGGGTGAAAGGCGTGTATGAAGCGGTTCATTGATCGCCCGCAAGTCTTGGGGAATCTTGACTAAGTAACGGTATCAACTGCTTGCAACCTCCTATCAGCATGACTCACACAAATAAGACAATTCGCGGTCTAAAGAGTAGGGTAGCAGCCAGAGGAATTCAGAATCCAACTGCGTTGCCGCGTAGTTTTCTGGCATATATGTTTACAGTCAATCCAGATCAGTTCGAAGTATGTATGTTTACCTTCCATCTTGGTCAGTCCTCTGCACTCCGTAACAAAAAGGCGCAATGCTTTCATGTTACTCGTAAAGAAGGAAGCAGGTTCTAGTTCTAGCCATGGAACCAATTTTGTCCCAGGATTGATAGTGAGAGAGAACCCTGACTTCCAGGACGGCTGGTTAAGTAAGTGGGCCTTGGGAACACGTTTACGTACCTGTATCGTTCTCATCAAAATTGTGGACATTGTGTCCAGAAACTTGTAACTTGGTCTGGGCTAGAGAGATGGACAAATCTGACGTGAGAGGGAAAACGCTCTGGATCTCGATAACTTGGGTTGTATAATTTTGAGTCTTAGATGTACACACGAAAATACTGGTAACAATGACGAATCAGCAAATACAATATGATCCTGGTTCAGGTAGGAAGGAACCGGCAGAAATATCTGATTTTCTCCTTCGATAGCTCTTGAATGGCTTACCTGCCTTCCTTGGAGGCATATCGGGTGTCGTTTTGGTGGACTACAAGAGCCAGTATTCTCGCGTCTCCTGAGACAAAGGCCGGAGTGGCATTTCCGACACCAACAGTTGTTTTGCTATCCAAACTTGCTGGCTCAATGATCTGAACCTCCAAAAGCACTCTGAGGTATTCCGTTGAACGCAACAAAGCGCGAAGCGACTCTTCAAGTTCGGCTGTTGCTGTAGGCATTCGCGTCGTATGGGCACTTCTCAAAAAAGCGATATCAAAATGAAAAATTGCGTGAAGATTGTTACTCGTGATTGTCAAACGATGAACTCTCACGAACCGCCGAGACATCACAATTCCGAGGAGTCACGTGTTGTTACATTTCTGTGACAATACCATCAAACACCCCCCAATTCTTATATTACCTGTAGAGTTATGCAGTGATTAGTCTACAGGCTAATTTTAGTACACGATATGTAGAGTAAGTAGATCGAGCTTACACTCAGTCACTACAATGGTAGATAGACGATTGAGAGTCACGATTTGTTTACTCCTAGATAAGTAAGAAAAAATATTAAGGTTTGTTTCCATATACCAATTGATGAGCCACATGGTGGTGGGGCAAATTTGGAGGTATTCCAAATATAGTAAGTCGATGTCGCGGGTCTTCTCAACAGACATGACTTGGACTAAAGAAATGTTACATTGCAAAATTCGGTGTGCTTATCGGACCGCTATAGTAATAGAAGAGTTTCTATCGTTTCCTAAACCACGTGCAGACTTTCTAAATGCCAATGAAAAGCTTTTGTTAAATAGAAGTTACAACCGCGTAATCACGATGCACCTCTCCAGACCTAACATTACTTACAACCGGATTATGTCTCAGGACGGAGTTTCTTGGGCAGTTTGGACCCATACTGAGATCACTACCAGAAGATGAAATTACAGAAATAAAACGGTCCTCAGACAGAGCATCTCTACTGTTCAGTGATGCGAGGAGGCTGTTTAGGAACACTTGATGAAATGTCATCAGGAACAGCATGGAAGGCATGAAAAAGAAATCGATACATTTGGAGAGTATGTGATAGATTGCCATCCACACAAAGTTTTCGTGCATGGCAGCATAGGTTATAAGGCAAGCCATGTGAGAAATGCTAAGAAACGTCAAGGTGGATTGAAAGCTGAGATTACTGAAGAGACGTACGTTGTGAGAAGAGCTAGCACGAACGCGTCAATATTAATAGTAAAGCAAGAAATACTCTTACCTGTATTGATAGAATACATCATGAGGGCTCTCACAAGCGATTCCGTCCTGATTTGATATATGATGAGCTTTGGAGCATTGATTAGATTTCATCGAAAATATACTTTTTCAGTCCAGTGCGTAGCCGCCATAGGTTGAAGCACAGGAAAACTGCAATGAATACATCCGCTGCCATTCCGCTTGCCAATCCTATGTAGAGAAGGTACTAGCAACAAAGAGTCAATAAGGAGTTGAATCCACAGAGGTTTTCGTGTGGCTTACGGATAC
Source organism: Termitomyces heimii (assembly GCA_003313675.1). Classification (NCBI taxonomy): domain Eukaryota; kingdom Fungi; phylum Basidiomycota; class Agaricomycetes; order Agaricales; family Lyophyllaceae; genus Termitomyces; species Termitomyces heimii. Next base: position 22,578 of record QLON01000723.1, read on the forward strand.
TTTCAGGAAATAACTAAGGTCTCCATGAGAGTTACTGCAACCCGACAAAGATATAATGATCAGGAACACGACATCCTTTTCAAGATCTTAGCATGGACGCACGAACTAAGAAACGCTGTGAACTTGATCTAGCATGTCTCAGGAGGGCAAGAAAATTTATTACTCACCCACGACAGATGCTAAAGGTAGATAATCCCATTGAGAAGTTTTCCTAACTCCAAAAATGTGAATTCATACCGAAAGATAGTAGAGAAGTCGCGGCCTGTTTTGATCGAAATTTAACATTATAGAAATTAACATTATAGAGAATGCTTACAATACAAATGACGACGTAGATATTCTTTTTGGATACTCAATACGGTATGTCAGCATAGGAAAACTTTGATTTCGAGTGAATACATACTGATCCAGACGCGCCACAGGAAAATGCTAGAAATCCAAAATATTCTCATTTACAATGCATTCGTAAATGTCGCAGAACATACCCTCTAATGATCAAATCGCTAATTTCCTAGGTGAAATCAAGTTAATTGAACAATTATCTTCTAAAATAATTTTTCAGTATGACCTAACTCACCGAAACATAGAAAATGGCTGAAGCCTTTGATAAGATTGATTGATCACTGAAAGCTTCACGATTTGATTATGCTACGCACGGCTGGATTTCTATGAGTTTTTCACGCAATTAATATGAGTAGATCCTAAATGATAACGAGGAGACTTGCGAATGGGATGATATAAGAAAATCGTAGTTTCCAAAATCTGAAACTAGAGAAATGTACATGTTCTGAGTGGCCAGGGCTTGGTGAAGTGTATCAAGGATCCTTGTGGAGCGTATGAGCGTATGAAGATTATTGCCCGAGCAAGCACGAAGTAGCTGTGCCTTACCAGAGAAAAATGATCTGTTGAGACAATCAGTCAAACTTAAGAGATGGCGCTGCACAAAGGATACAGACCACTCCCTTGAACCATGGCTTGTCTCGATTCGTGTTTTTGAAATATGTGTAGGATTGCACACATGTTATACCGTATAGACTAGTTGGCACGCGGGTTACGGCATTCACATAAAAATGTGATGTTAAAAACATACATTCCGGCAAGGGTAACACCTATAAAAATGGCGCCCAAGGTATTGTCGAGGGCAATTTCAGGGTGAAAAGTAGACGACATAGTTAATGAAGCAGTATATACGACTTGTGAGATGGGAAGGAGCACAGACAAAACTAAAGGTTGGCCTTATAATTGGAGAAAAATGTAAGCTTTCCCGACTCATTGTCAGTGCATGACAGGACGTTTGAAAGCGATTGACATGAGTCCCCAAAGTGTCCCGTTTCTGAGCCTAATTAGACCGGTGTCGCTCAGCCGAGAAAGATGTCCGTAAGAAGCGATCTAAAGGTTAAACTGGGTAGCGATCAGTTTCAAACACAATGTAAATCGCGACCAACTTTAAGGTTCAGAGGTAAAAATATCAACAGCTGTCAGGTCTTGTAATAGGTGATCAGATAGGAGAATGAAACAACTCAGATTCGGCAATAGACTATCTAGAGTAGTCGCCGGGGTATATATAGTTCAGTCGGAGGCGAAGCACGAGTGTCAGACCTGGTATATGTGCAATGAATTCAAAGTCTGCAAAGACTAGAACAGCCCAACACTAACCAACACTCGAACCAACATTCCATAGCAGTGCTGATTACGAAGCTAGATATGTAGATCGTAACAATGACGAAACGCAGAAGCACTTGATAGCCGTAATTGAAAGATTGAGAGACAATGAATTGCTGGTGCGGCAAATTCATACGATGAATAATACATCTACAATTACAATTGAACCCTTTCGGTTATCAGGAGGCCAGAAAGAATCATACTAGCATTTGCTCAGGATAGTTCTGAAGTTACTCTAATCTTTAGCTGGAAAGCTATTTTTGATGTAACAAATCCTAAAGGCTGTGGCCGCGATGATGACCACGGTAGTAAATGATAGTGGTGATCGTAGTAAGGCGCTTGTGATTGCAAGAACTTTATTGCATCCGAGTTGAAGTAGCTGATGACGTATCAATTGTTCATTGTAGATCGCAGCGAATGCGAAAATGCGAAACTGCATGGTTGAAGAATATCGGCAACATGGAGCAGACATGGAAAAGTATAGGATCAACACTTCTCCGACTCACCCCTAGAATACATGCAGTGCATGGCAATTGTGCCATCCATCAACTTTTTTCTCTCCGAAAGAGCAAGAAAAGAAGACATAGGTGCGATCTAATCCGAATGTACGTGAGTCATATCCAGCATATTAGTCCCGCCTTATGGACTGGTACGGGCCGCATATGCACTAATGTATGACAACCTTAGTGACAAGAGCAGAGGTAAGAATTGCGGACAAGGTCATTGGTGATCAAGCGACCGCAGATCGTGCCGGAGACAGCGCCCGTACGTGTCAGAGAGGATCTGTATCACGTACATGTAACATCATGAGACTACATGAAACGCAAAGCAAGACGTCAGCTGTGAATCTCTTTGTCAGAAGAAAACATATGCCAGATAATGACAACGTCAGTGACACCTGTGCCGCAGCACAGATATCTCAGACGGAGAAGCAATGATCGACTTTGGCAAGGGTACTGTACCAGTCATCGCCATCCTTTGCATAGCATCTCAACCTTCCGACGTAGGAGCACATATGAGGACTATATATGGGTAAAATAAGACAGCACGCTATCCTATTGCTACACCAACTAATCCACGACAAGCTAGAATAATTCAATCGTTTAGGCGACCCCGCATCATGATAGAACTCACAAGATAGGATGTCTTAACGGCGACGAAACCTCCACCAGTTGTGCACATCGGAACGGCAATAACCATTGCACGACAGAACGGCCAAGGAAACTGATCGGTCCAGTGGAAGATGGGATCACCTTATAGGGTTCTCGCCAATGACTCTGGAAAGGATGCCGAATAACGAAGAAACAGAGCAATGGCGCTTTGAGCCCTTTCTCATCGAAATGATCGAGCCAGGTCAGTCCATTGCACACAAGAGACGATTTGGAAAAAGGAAGACCCTTGAACATCAGACACACGGGTTTCTTCCTGGGCGTATACATGGATTAAACTGGTTTGTAGTAAAGGTTCGGAAACATAAGAAACCAGTACACAAGACCAAATCCGTAAACGCTTTCTTTCTGGAATTCTCTCTTGTTCCAAACAAGACCGCCCCACAACGGAAAATGGCGAATTAATCGCGCATGCCGTGGAAATCTCACCGCGCCGCTCAGGATCGTTTTTTTGCTCGACTTGATCTTTATTTTTGCAAAAATTGATGACTTGATTTAAACTTCATCAAATCAAGATGACCCCATATCGAGTAACGTGATCGTTGGTCAGGATTTTTCCGATGAAGTTTAAGCGCTAAGCGCTATCAAGCGTTTCTAGTGTGGGTCGCGTTGTCTACTTGGAAGGCGCGTAATCTCATGAAGTTTCTGAGGATCGATTCTTGATTCACTATGCTTTGAAACGACGTCGCTATCACAGTTGCACTAGCACTACCTGATGTGAATCTACAACGGAATCACGATTGATCTTATCCAACGAAGCGTTAGAGGTACGTACTGTAATGGCAGCTGATGCAACGGGTATGACAGTTTATCGCGATTGATTTATATAAATGGAAGACTATCTAAGTTACACTCCTCCACTGCAACTGATGTTCTGCTGTGGAACTCCAATGATGAACAAGAGCTTCTGATGTGGCGATTTTAAGTATCATGTGTATGTGTCGAACTTAAGGCATGAAGATAACACGGGATCCCTCGACTCGGTATGTTTTTCACTACGATCATACCAGGTTCAAAAGTCATGGACCTGGGGCAGCCACCTGATCAGACCGTCCATCATAACTGACAAGAACTGACGACGGCTTCTCACATCACTTCACACCAATTAGATAACTCTCGTGTCACGAGAGGCTTTAGTCATCATCCTTCAACCAGGGAAGCGCCAAACGTATGGCTTAAATGAAGTCGTGTGACTGAAAAACTCAAAAGATCGAAGGACTGATCGGGAGTAATGAGGAATTCGAATGCGATTTATCTGCGGACTAAGGTACATTTACATATTTAATGCTTTGACTAATGCGACGACGCGAAATACAATTGACAAATGCGATGGTGGTGTTGTACGTTTTTCAGATCATCTGGAAGAAAGGTTAATTATATGCATCAAAACTGTAATAAATCATAACCTTACGTGGGAGGCGTGGGGGGAGATTGTGCTTTTGGGGGAGGTGGAGACTGCAGAGGAGGTGCGAGCGATAGCAGAGAGGTCCAAGTCTGTGACTCAATGAGCATCGCACCCCACCATCTTACATAGTTGCACATACTGTTGGTCTTAAGCGCAACCTTCCTGAATTGCTTAGCGGTCTCCAGCTCGTCAGTGGTCATGGCGCTGTTGGCCCTCTGCAAGGCAGGCTTCTTTTCCTCAAGGGCTAATCACCACATCATGAAATGAACGCTGGAGACACAGTCACCACATACATTCGGAACTGGAGCTGAGGTTGTCAGACAACGACTCTTGCTCCATGTCGTACTCCTCATCGTCCATAGCGGCAAGCTCATGTTCTCGCTCGTCCGCGATACTTCCCCAACTGTGTGCTCCAGCACCATTCTTGCGGATGGACTTGTCGAGGCCCGACTTGGACTCCGAACGGTCCCGGTTAATGGCACGAGGGAAGGAGGAACGAGCAGTCCGGGTCATGTATGCAGTAGTGTCGAGTAATACAAAGAGTAAGTTCACGATACTGTAATGGATGTCGATTGTTGGGCGCTGTTAGTGTGAATGAGCTGGTTTATATAGTTCCGTCACCCCTGTCTTGGGACGATGTCAACACGAGTCAACCCAGACAACTAATCATTCCAGACTATTCTAGAGTTGGCCCCCGGGACAAAGTGTACTTCTTCCCATTCAATCAATCGCCTGTAACCTCTCTCTACTTTCGTATTCTCGTTATTGTGTCGTCTTGCCATCTATCAATCCTCTCATCATGAGATCCTGTATTGTGGGCGCTAAGACCAGTCACGCAAGTCACTTCCGAGCCCCGCAGTGTGGGGAAGCGCGTCATCGTTCACGTGCCCATCAATGAATTGTCAAGCACAGCCCATGCGGAATGATCGAGCTCTTGCGGCCAGGTGCGGCCTTTGACTTAGAGCCGCCCTTGATCCACGCGGCTGCAAGCATTATACTGGTGCTTCCGGCCGCCTGCAAATTCCGAAGGAACCTCAAGGAATCATTGGTGAATGTCCAAGGGGCTTCGACCCCAACTCATACTTACCAGGACAATGGTGGCTTTACCTTCGCCAGGAAGCCTTCTTTCTGTAAGACCTTTTCTCATGATTTAACTCAATTGGGCCACATTCATGGCTCCTGTTTAATCCGGATAGGTAGAAATATCAAGAGTCCGAATGATACGGAAACATATAAAAAATTGCCGACCCACTGTTTCCATTGGTCGAGATCATCCCTCTTCAAATGCAGCACTCTATTTTTTTATAAACAATCTTACGGTATGAGTTCACCCTTAGTTTCGAAGTTACTTGTCCAATTGTATGTCTAATCGTGCTACATTGTTGGCTCATCTACAGAGAGTGTCAATGAATCCTGCTCTGCTCGCTAAGTATCTATGCTGATGATCGTTTAATGACGTAAGGTCGCTTTACATTCACGCCAATATGATCTACGATCAACAAGTACGTTAAAGTCTAAGACTCATCACCTCAGATAGTCCGGTCGAAAAAAAAAACACGGAAACGATCAATACCGATGTGGCCCGAACCGGGTTGTGGTAGTCCATATACCTAGTGCGACACGATGCCATCCCATCACATTTTCTCCATCCCCACAGGGGCCTCCCTACACTTTACGACCTAATGCCTTCAGAACCTATTGAAGCCGAATTTGTCTCCCCTCCCGCTCTCTCACAAGCCCAAGAGGATGAATACCGTCAACTCGAACGTGAAGGTCCATTGACGTCTAACCCGACAGCTACGACGACGATTACCGACACTATCAGCCTACATGATCTCGAGAAACAGTATTCAAAACAAGGATACCATTTGGTAGAGTTTACGCCTGGTGCAGGAGAAGATCCGCGAGAATGGAGTAAACCTCGCAAATGGTGCATTTTACTCGTTGTATACGACTCTGATGTCTTTCTAATCAGGACTCATGTAGGGCCGTCACCGCCGCCGTATCTTTCCTGTGTTTGGCCGTTGCCCTTGGTAGCTCTATCATCACCGGAGAGTATGTATCATACTGTCGTCCACTCCATGTACCGTATTAATTCTGCGATCAACAGTCTCGAAGGACCAGTGAAAGACTTCCACACTTCTCAAGAGATGATCAATCTTACAGTTACCTTCTTTGTCGTCGGATTTGGTGTTGGGTGCGTTCTACTTCACAACTTCAATGTCACTTTTTTATTCACAGGGTTCCAGTCCTCTTTTCTTCGCTCCCTTGTCCGAGGTCTTCGGACGGAAACCTATATACTGTGTCTCAATCTTCTTATATGGCATATTTACCCTCCCTGGTGCCCTTGCCCCTAACCGCGCCACACTCATCGTCTCCCGTGCACTGGCTGGAATCGCCGCTTCTGCTCCAATGTGTAATGTCGGTGGAAGCGTAGCCGACATCTGGGCTGTCAAAGAACGAGGCTTCCCTATGGCGGTGTTCTCAGCCACTATTTTGTATGTTTCCTCACATCATCATAATTTCCGAAATGTTCTGACGCTGCTTCAGCCTCGGACCATGTCTCGGCCCACTCACCGGTAGTTGGATCGGTCAGTATGCCGGGTGGCGCTGGATCTATTGGGTCCTCTTCATCTTTGTCTGCGCTTGTTTCATTTTCACGCTTATCGTTCCCGAGACGCTTGCCTCTGCCCTCTTAAGAAAGAAAGCTAAGAAACTGCGCAAGGAGACGGGAGACGACAGGTATCAAACTCTCAGTGAACTTGAAGCTGTACCCCTCCTCCAAACCCTGAAAGTGGCTATTTCCCGTCCTCTCATCATGATGGTTATGGAACCCATCGTTCTGTTCATGTCCTTTTGTGAGTTATACACATCATTCCAGATTAGCTATTCGTTGATTCGGTTCGATCGGTAGATCTATCATTCATCTACGCCCTACTCTACCTTCTATTCTTTGCGTTCCCATTCGCGTTCCAAGAAATTCGTGGCTGGAGTGCTGGAATGACTGGAACCTCGTTCATTAGCATCATGATTGGGATGGCGATTGCTATTGGTGCTATGCCGTACCAGGAAAAGCTGTACGCCAAAGCTACACGCGATGGTACATTCCCTGAGGCACGATTGTATCCGATGATGCTCGGTGCTATGTAAGTTATCTGATTTATTCAACATTCCGAGTAATCTTTAACGGTTTTTCGAATGTAGCGTTCTTCCCATCGCGATGTTCATCTTCGCGTTCACAGGTGCCTACGCCAGTGTGCACTGGATGGGCGTTTGCGTGTCAGGAGCGATTTTTGGCTTTGCGATGATCATCCTCTACATCGGTGCAAATTCGTACATCGTAGACTCCTACAGCAACTTTGCCGCATCAGCTATCGCCGCCAAGACCGTAATGCGTTCATGCATTGGTTCCACCATTCCTCTCTTCGTCACGCAGATGTTCCACGCGATGAAGTTTCAGTACGCTGGACTGCTGCTGGCGTTGGTCGCATGTGTCATCGGACCTATGCCATTCATCTTCTACCGATATGGTGAACGTATTAGGTGCAGCTCCCAGCGTGCAACCAAGGCAAGACGAGGACAAGGTGTCGCGAAAGACCCGAATGCCTCTGGACATTAATGAGGTTCTTTGTCAGCCACGGATCCCTTTTTGACTCTTCTTTTCACCGCCGACGTACCATGGTCTTTTCAAGCATGGTCAACACCTCGCTCTCTACAATATCACCACTTGTCAGAGGTTATAAAAGACCGGATTACGTAGAGGCTCTTTATCATGGGTTCCCTTCCGAGGTTTTTCTTTCATTTTTTCTTATCTACCGCCGACGTGCGGCGGTCTCTCAAAGCATGGCCAGCACCTCATTCTCTACAAACTTACGACTTGCCTACCAAACGCACGACGCCGCAACCCATCTTTACTCGTAACACAATACTCAATCAGGATAGAAGTACATTTATGATTCAAAAATAGAAACACTACTTCAGCAGGCATTTGAAAATGATCGATTTATCCTCATTTGCCGAAGGGCATAGACCACTAGAATGAAAAGTAGGCTTCTTGACTAAGGGTTGCAGACATTCACAAGTTATGGTTAATTTTTCGTGGACTAATAACTAACTACTTGCAAAAAATATCCACCTCTCGTGTCCATAGTATATGCCCTTCTCGACGGCGGATGCAATGCCATCCAGAGGAACATTGGCTCCAACTCGTTGACGGCAAAGGGCGGTACATCGGGTAAAACCTTGTAATAGGTTACTGCAAGATGAGCCTTTTCATCTGGCAGGACGCTAAAACATTTGAGTCATAATCTAAGCTTTCAACCCCGAAAGTCTGATCCTAATCGCAGAGAAAAACTCTGGGTTAATTTTGGCTAGAAACGGAAGTATGGCTTACACAGGCTCTTTTGAGGGTCATATCAGCTCTGAAGCTCCAGAAGGGTAAAATCGATTGTGTAGTTGCCCGTTTGAGATATGAGGTGAGGACGTGATAAAGGTCAACAAAGGTCTGAAAATTCTGAAAGGATCGTTATCAAGGAGAAGTCAATATATCAGTCGTTTCAAGGACCAAGACAAGGTACTACAAATTCTACCAGATGGAATTCATGTACAACCTGAACTGAGATCGATAAAGATATAATTTTGACAGCAGAACTTGTTGACGGGTCCAGTCCTGTTAAACTTGAGGGAACCAGCAGCGCGAGTGGCTCCGAGGAAACTAGGTTAAGCTACTCATCCTCAAGGTTTAAGTACGCAAAGGAAACTATTAGCGTGACACTTCCTCGTGACTTAGTTGATTGCAGATAAGCTTGGCGGCAATGGAGAAACTATGGCACCGGTTCCATAGCGTTAACGTCACGCCACAAAAGAGGATAAAAAATGGCACCGAGTAGCGGGCCCGAAGGGAACAGTTACTTCGGGAACAACCGAACATCTTTCCATTATAATCGCAGTTCGACGTGACGAGCCCCCTGTATCGTGCCAGTGCATCATGTTGAGCAGACCAGATTGTAACTGCTAGCTTGCTAAGCCATGAGGATCCAAAGCCAGGACTACACTGTGTTGTCCTTCCGAACGGGTTGGCAGAGGTACTTGGCGACTGGAAACTGGGAGAGTGTGGTCCAAGATCATGTTGCAGCACATGATGTTTTATTTATTCGCGATCGGAAATCTTGATTACGAACCATGGACTTGTTGAGAGAGTCGGATAGAGGGTTCTGGGTTGGCGCTAAACGATCTAACAAACCAAGAGTAAAATAGAGTTCGACGTCATTTTTTGCGGGACCTGTGGCTTGTTCCTAGACAACGCTCGTCGTCACGCATTGTACAGACACCTAGATCCATTTGGTTCCTTTTATTCTGGAGGATAGAGATTAACACACAGTGACCTTCCAAAAAATGAGTGACACAGACGGTAATAGTACATAGTCAATACGTATCCCTGTCAATGCATATACCCAAGAACTAGTTTTCTGAGCGAGAGATTTTGCTGTCCTTGCGCGATACCTTCAAACTGTTGCGGCAGGATACGCGTAGCGGAAACGGACTGTCAACAAATTAGATCAAAACTAGATTTCTGCGAGATTGCGCAGAAACTGAGTACACTTGAAAATCAGCCCATCAAGGGCAGAAAGAAAATTGTATATTGCGGTTGGATTAAGAGACTAGAGCATCCGATTGGTATTAGAGGAGCTAAAGAAACGGGTGGCATAATTTAATTTGTTTATATCTGAAATGATTGACATGGATTACAAGAATCCAATTGCATCACGACAGTCTCAAACAACCAAAGTTTCCAAAGAAGTTAACACCCAAAATGAGATTGAGGAGAGTGAATTTTCTGGGTCAGGTGATCCCAAAGCGGACCCTTTGAAATGGCTGGATGACAGCCTTCCTGACTTGTCTGGATTCGAAAACCATTACTTTGATCTCGCCGCGCAGTTCGAGATCTCTCGTTAAATCCAGATCTTGGCAGATAGCTTACCAATGACATCCGATAATCAGGAGAAAGGTTCAAGATAGGGATCGGGCTTGGACACTAGCACAGAGAAAGATGTGGAGACTAGTGATTTTGTTCCTCAGGCTGACGAGTGGGAACAATGGCCTTAAAATATGTGTTGCTTCGGAATAAGTAGATCGGAGCAAATTCACGCAATTAGCCGAGAAATAGGTGCAAATCAGATGCAAATTAGCTTGGTTATTAAGTGAATTAGGTTGGGCAAATTGGCTGTGAATTAGAACTGCAAATCAGGGTTGGGAAGATGGTTGAGCGAATTGGCGGATTCGAACTGAGACCTCATTCCCTCCACTCTAGCTGCTAAGCAATTTTAAGTGACACGTGATCTAAATTATGGATACTCAACACCAACTTTTTTTCATACCAAAAAAGTTCAAGACGAAAGTTATATAGAGACGAAACAAACGGAGAGCAAATTGTCAGTCTAAATATTAAGGCATCAACTGGCCACGGAAACCTACGGTACATACATTTATAATACCAAACTGAAGCAGTAACTCTAGCACAGGTTAGGCCCAAAATCATTCTATATCCAGCTTGAGCCTGCACAATTATGTCATTTCTAGAGAATATGAGTGCCTCTGACTCGCGAGGCAAGATGCCGGGAGACAATAAAACAGGAAGTTCCCGCAAAAACGCAAAGACCAGAGAACAAGAACGGTCTCCACCAGATGAAGGAACTCGTGAGCAAGGCACCAGAAATCGGAGTTCCTGACAAACACATCAATGAACGAACTAGGAGTGTCGTGAAGCATATGTCAACGCCCTACCAACAAGTCCACCAATACCTTTTGTGAATATGAATCAGAAGGGCAACCTTAGATACAGATTGTTGAAGGGTACACATACCTGTAAAAGCGAAACAAATACCCAAGCGAGCACCGATCTCTGAGTTGTTCCTGGCCAAAGAACTGATCATTGGCGATACCAAGCCCGCATCTAAAATTCGTCGATATGTTAGGCAGCCCGGAGGTAACGGAAATAAAGTACATACATGCTCCGGAAAAGAAGCCGTACATAATCGAAAAGATAATTGTTCCCGCGATCTCCTTAATGGCAAGCGGGCAAAATACAAGGATAGCTGTGACAGTTGTGCACAGAATCACCATGTTAAACACGCCAACGCGGTTGACGAGCATATTTGGAAAGATCCGGCCAAAGACGCTCGCTCCGTTGAGTATAGCTATCTAGATATTTCATAAGGTTGTGGAGGAGAAGCTTTGCAGCAAAAACGCACCGTATAAAAAGCAAGGTTGGCATTGATACCTATCTTAATTGCGTTAAGCTGGAGGAAAAATATAGGGAAATAAAGGCCAGTGTAAATGAGTGTTGTCCTATTAGTCCCGACAAATCAATAACGCTTCTGTAAGAGAACAACAAGCTTTCATACCCGCAGACCATGATCACATACGGCGGGTCTCGTAGAAAGTCTTTAAATACCGAGGCTGTGCTGACTTGACCTTTTGTTGGTCTAAATCTAGGTCTGAGAAGCAGGAGAGCAATGACGAGAAGACCGAGACATAAACCCGCACTCGCTCTAACACCGCCATGGAAGCCTACCGGGCCATGAAACAACTTGTTAAGCATAATAGGGTGAAAAGCACCGCCAACTGCGGAACCCTGCTGTAAGGCATGAATCCTTTCATATATGACAAGAGCGAAGAGACACGCACGGTGGTGGCAATACCCATTGCAATCGCCCGACGCCGCTGAAAGAATTGCGAAAGCACAGCCATTCCTGGGACATAGGACAGCCCAGTCGCAATACCGATGCCTAGCCCATGAGATAGAAAAACCTGCAGAATGGTTGAGTCTTAAGAAATGTACGGTTTCCAATATACTTACTTGGTAGTATTGACCAGAGTGTGTCAAGGAAAGCATAAAAAGGCAAAATACGAAGAGCACAGAACCGCCTATCATTAGATGGTAACTTTCAATTGCTCATGCATCGTAGTCAGTGATAAGTCCACCTTCAAACATTACTCACAAGTAGCCAGTGTCATAGCCTCTGCCGGCAACTAGACCACCAGATAAAACAAGAAAGAGCTGTACGCTGCCTATCCAGCTGTAAAGAGTAATTGGATACTTCGTCATCCAACAAGTGCTGAACTCACCTTATTTGTGATGAGGAGTATTTATCACGAAAATAAACACGGACATAGAAATCTAAGATCACAAGTGAGGATAATGTGAAAGAAGGACAGTCATTTGAGGCTGACCGTTGTACACGCCGTATGCATTTGCATATCTGAAATTAAAACGGGTCAACTGTGTATTATTCATTCGAAAAAGACTTCTGGCTCGCCCAAAGGTGCAAAATTGCAATAACCAGCTATATGTTGGGTGAGTGATCACATTCCAGGCAGCATCCATGTGGACTCACACTCCAAGAACCACTGACCATGCTCTCCAACCACCGTCTGGGCAGATCGATTCTATAGCTATCACTTCAGATGTGCCTTCTGATCCCTTTACCACTTTCGATTCAACATCTTCCATTGTTGGTACTTTGGACAGTGTCAGAATGCACTCAGGCTGGTTGAGTACTCAAGGAGTATTTGATAAGCTCCATGCGTTGTCCTCATGATTATGACCTCGCAGGCGCTAGTAAGCTTTGCCGTGAGCGGGCCGCGGAAGGATCTGTTTTTTTTTGTTTTTTTTTCTTTGTCATCAAGGGTGACAGGGGGCCTCTGATATCGGAGACGGCGATACTGTGATCACGTCCATTTGCGTGCGCAACCTTATTCGTCGCCTGAATAGAATGTGCTCATCTTTGCCATCTTTGCTTTTCTCCGCATCCGAACCAGCACAATTTCCCGCTGGACAATCTGTATTGATAGTTCATTAAGGCCAGATAGGGAGGGAAGATGCTCGCTTAACCGCTCGGAGCCTTGAAGCAAACTTGAAGATCGAGTCCAAGTGTACACGAAAGGGAAAGGGGGGGTTGTAGCAGTTTGGGTTCTCCGCTATGGAAATGGATGGCAGCTCAGAGCATCTTCCACTGCGTATTCCGACATGTTCCATTTTAGGCAAACGGTTACAGGGTGCCAGCGGTATCCTTACGTAATTTGCACGTGTAATATTCAAAATCCCATCCATGTCTGAGCCTTGAAGGCCTGAAGCTTGAACGCTACTGATGTCCCTCCTCTTACTTGGTAGCGTTAGGTCGGCGGAAATTTTCGCGAATTATCAAAGATACTTCACAGCCTCATTGGTGTTATGAGACAGATAACAGCGATGGCTACAGCACATAAGTCTTAATCCTCAGAGCATGTTATGTAACTTTATTCTGCACCTATGAATTACAGTATGTCAGTGTGACGTAAAAATGGTCAATTCAACTCGAATCTCCCTGGGAAGAAAGAGAGCACTAAAAGATACATAGAGCCTCGCTTTGAGTGAGTTCATTGAGCTCATCCTCGAAATATCTCAGAGTAATAAACAGAGCTTTCAATGGCTGACGTCGAGATCCGCTAAGTGTGACATTGGCGCCGGGTTTTCATCGTGATGGTTTCCAGAATACTGATTGTGTTATGCACGGTCAGAGGGAAACTCAATGTAAGAGAAACAATACGGAGTAAGGATTGTCGCCATCAAAATCGAAGTTGTCGGGAATAGGGCCAGGAACGCAAGTAGGGGATCCGTTGTTCCCTCAGTTGTCAGAGCTCTGGGCTGCTCTGGGCTGCTCTGGGCTGTGGAGCCAGTTTCTTGAGTGACAGAGGAGGCATCATCCTATGATAAACAATACATAGGATTGATAGAAGACAATTGAGAGACTCGCCGTCTTGTAGTAGCGTGGTGGCTCGGCGCCCAAGGAAATTATGACATGATGCATACGTCACTCATTCATCGACTTCTCAACAAACCCAAGTTCAAATCCAACATACGATCCGACTCCTGAAGGCCTCTTGTCGAAGCATCGCGCAATGATATGTATGTAATCGCTTTGTTGGCAACCAATAACAAGAGGTTGAGGTCCAGATTGCAAAACGACCAGAACCTCAAGGGAGAGGGCCATACATACTCCTAAAAAGTGAAACATAGCTATGTAATGGGAGGGGCTACGTGCATGCTGGCTAGCCCCAGTGGGAGATAAGGTTGGAGTCAAAGATCTCCTTTACTATCGATTTGCCTTTTCTGGAGGCAGGTCTTACATTACTCAACGGCAGAGAACTTGTTTTCTGTATCCTAATTATCTTCTTTATAGTTATGTAACTATGAAACTATCATAATCCTGAATTAATGAGAAACATAACTGACGTCGATTTGCGTACTGTTTTCGTCACCCTCCACAGACACGAGGAATGACGTCGTACTTTTTGACACTGTTAGAACCTATACAGAGCGGTAAGTTTATCTATCCCTCAGTTGTATACAAGTGACTGTATTGTGTCATCGTACCTATACAGAGTGGTAAGTTTATCTATCCTGTGGTACGATGTAAGCGTAATGTAAGTAAGATTATAATGAGTTACTCACCCTCAGTCATATACAAGTGACTGAGGGTGTCATTTCATGTATGTAGCATATATATATTCTATGAGACAATGGTGTGATATGTGATATGTCGGTTTGTTAAAGCAGAGAGTGAAAACAAAGGAATCATATGCTGGCCATCGTTGGCCACCCTGATGCATGAGGTTTGTCAGTGATTTCAACACTCCTCAGTGGAAAGTCTCTCAGTGTCTCCTCCTTGCATGGAGTCGTGGTGTCAGCCGAGGCCTAGTAGGGTGCATAGCTTGGTGAAGCGGGGTGTAGAGAGGGCTTTGGTGAACAAGTTGGCTATATTGTACTTGGTGTTGATGTATTGAATCAATATCTCATTTGACTGAGCACGTTCTTGAAGGAAGTGGTATTTGATGTTGACATGCTTCATACAGGAGTGTAAGGTCGGGTTTTCTGATAGCTTGATGGCTGCATTGTTGTCACATAGAATTGGGGTGGGTTTAGAGGTGACGTCATATCCTATGCCTTTGAGGAGTGCGCACAGCCAAATGCATTCCTGGGCACTCTCAAATGTGGCCATATATTTGGCTTCACAAGAGGAGGCAGCTACCATTTTCTGTTTATGTGCTGCCCATGAGACAATTCCTGAGCCTAAACTCCAGGCATACCCACCAATGCTGCATTGTGTGTCAATGCAGTTAGCCCAGTCTGAGTCAGTGAAACCAATTAGGTTAATGGATTTATTCCTGCCCCCTAGCATCAGTTTGAGATTGTGGGTACCCTTGAGGTACCTCACAAGCCATATTGCTGTGTTCCAGTGGAGATATGTGTAGGAGTTGATGTATTGGGTCAATTGTTGCATGGCATATGCTATATCTGGTCTTGTCAATATGGCAACATATAAGAGGCATCCGACAAGCTAGCAGTATGGTGTACATTGTAGTGCATACTGTTCATCCTTGCTTAATGTGGTTTGGTCAAATTTTCTCAGTTTGAGGCCCAGATTCATAGGGAGTGATAATGGTGAGGCATCTTTCTGCCTGAACTGTAGAATAATTTTGTTTATGAGGGCTGTTTGGGAGAGGCATACAGATGATCTCTTATGGTCCCACTTGACAGCAATTCCAATGACAAACTTCAGGAGTCCAAGGTCAGAGATAGTCCATACCTGATGCATTTAATTTTTGAATCACTCATTTTCCTCAGCACTGCTCACTATTGATAAGAAGTCATTGATGTGTACTGCTGCAATAACAGTGCCTGTGTTAGTCTTGCAATAGTAAATGCATGATTTGCAGAGTAACCATGTGAAGCCCCAAAACATCATGCTGCCATTAAGTGTGTGATTCCATATGCAGCCAGCTTGTTTCATACTATATAATTTTTTCACCAGCCAGCAGACCCAATTTTCCTTCCCTGGCTCTTCAAAGCCTTTAGGTTGTTCCATGAACTGGACTTTGTCATCAGGCAGTAAGCCATAAAGAAACATGGTCTTGATATCTATTTGCATTGCATCCCAGCTGTTTGCTGCTGCCAGGTGCAAGAGAATTCTCCATGACTCCATGCATGCTGTGGGTGAAGTGGTATTTGTATAATCTTGACCATACACCTGCTCATATCCTTTAAATACAAGGCATACCTTGAATCTGACTGCCTGTCTGAGCTTGTTATGCTTGATCTTAAAGATTGGGCATCCCTTTCTGACTTTTTGTCTAGCAGGCATGTTCTCCCTAAGAATCAGTTCCCATACACCCATGTCTTTCAGTGATTTTATCTCATCCTCATATGCATTTTTCCAGCATTTGGCATCAGTAGATAGCTGTGCCTCCTTCCAGGTACATGGCTCATTGGTCAGATCAAGATGTGCTGGGCTGCTAAGCAATTCAGCAGTGAGTAGGAGGTGTTTGATCTCCTTCAGTGACATTAGGTTGGCTAGGTTGGGTCCAGGTGGGTCATTAACAATGTTATCTTGTGCAATGTCATTATTTGGAGGGATATGCAACTGCACCACATCCTATTGAGCATGCTGTTCTGTCTTTACTGCTTTTACATGTTCCCTGGCTTCATGTGATTCCTGGACTGCCCTTTCTAGGTGTGTCACTGGTGGGTCATCAGGGCTGGCTTTGGCAGTAGGAGTCTGAATCTGACCAGATTGCTGAGGTTCTTGGTGTATGGATTGGGTTGAGCTACTGGTTGATTGTGTTTGACCAGTATGGGCAGGGCTGCAAACAGTGTAGCATTGGCATCATTGTCATCATCATCCATGGTAAAAGGAAGGTTAGCCACTGATTGACTGATTTAATCAATGGAAGTAAATTCTTTCAAATGTTTGATTTCCATGTTCATTAACAGCATGGGTGTGGGATAGTTGTCATGTCTCTCAAGGAATCTGACATGGTAGGATTCATGGATCTTTTGCATCTTTGGGTCATAACACCTGTATGTTCTTGAGTTGTGACCATAACCAATCAGTATGCATTTAATAGGCTTAGCTGTTGAATTTAGGGTTATGCTGATTGAGGATGAGTATAAATGCTTTACACCCTATTTCATGCATGTAGGAGTAGTCAGGAGGATGATTGTACCAGAGTTCATAAGGAGTTTTGCCATGTAGGGACTTTGTCAGGGTTTTTGTGTATAGGTGAGCAGCCATCTTGTAAAATTCATCCCATAGATTGTTTGGACACTTTGTAGCCAGCCTTGTCATTCTCACCTTGCCTTGAAGCATTTGGTGCATTCTCTCAATGCAACCCATATGCTGCAACATATATAATGCCCCATATTCATATTTAGTGCCTGTCAATAATAGCCAGGATTCCATCTTAGTACTATCAAGCTCACTATCATGTCCAGTGCAGTACATGTGTACTCTTTTTCCCATCTCAACTTCTCATTCCTTTTGCCATGCTTGTAGAGCAGGGAATGTGTTACTCTTTGACTTAAGGGGAACTGACCATGCTATGTTTGTGAAATTGTCAACCAAATCCATGATATAGTTGTTACCAGTGTGCAACTATACACTCATAGGTCCTGCTAGGTCTACCTATACTATTTGCAGCTTCTCCATTGCCCTACACCCTTCCTCCCTTGTTTTGGGTACTGGTGATCATGTCTGCTTTCCCATAATGCAGAGGTCACATTTTAGTTGAGCAGGGAGAAGAGTGGAGGGCACACCTGGGAGTAAGCCTGCATGTGCCATGGTGGTGACAACTTGATAATTGGCATAGCCAAGCCACCAGTGCCAGGTGTCTAGCTTAATGAGATATTGCATGGATAGAGCATGTTCTGCAAGTGCAGCTTGGAGATTGAGAGTGTATAGTCATCTATTGGGTATTAATGATCCTGAGACTAGCAAAACACCACTGCTCTAATTGAGGATCATGACTCCTTTTAGGTCAAAGGTGATGGATGCATGCATGAGGATTGTAAGGGCACTCACAGATATGAGGTGAACTGCTGATTTTGGAATGTATAGAGCATTTTTGAGTGTGATCTCAGCTTTGCCTTATATGTGCAGATGGATCTTGCCTATTCCCATGGCAGCAATGGATGTTGTCAGGTTCTGCTGAGTTGGGGGCTTTTTGAGAAAGCAACGCCCTTACAAGGCAGACTTGATCTATGAATATCTGGGTGTTTGGAACTCCAGAATTAAGGCTCTGGGGTTCAAGATGCAAACAGGGGGGGTGGTCCCAGGGGAATGGAACTTGATCCGGGGTTTTGAATGTTTGTGGAGGCTGGGAGTTGGCAGGGGTCAAGTCAGAACCAGAGGTTCTAAGACAAGACCCAGTTAGCAAATTAAGAGTTGCAGAGTGCATACCAAACTTAGAGCACACAATTATCCAGGCATGCCAGTCAAAGCATGCCAGTCAGTGCATACTAGTCAAGCAAAAGGGCATGCAACAATATAGGTAATATCAAGACTAATGAATACAGTGGTGAACTATGCTATAAGTACTATGGGATTGGGTCTTGGGATTCCAGGGTATCTGGGATGGTTTCTGGGAGGCATTGAGTAATGGGCCAGGACTGTATACTTGAATCATGCATGTGGGGTGCATGATCAATTGGCGTGGGGGGGTTTGTGATGCATGATGGCCAGAAGCAGGTAGCGTGATCCAGCAATTGATGGTGGTCGATCCCGGGGTCCATGATGCAGGGTTCCTGGGGGTTGGCTGATGGCGGTTATGATGCAAGTTGATGGTGGCATTGGTAGTTGTGGGGGGTGGGACATGTTGTGAGGTTAATGAAAAAGGGTCCCAGGTAAGGTTCCAGGGCTGTTCCAGAGGACTCCGGAGGGGGGTCGTGACAGATGTACTGCCTACTCCTTTGATGAGGCAGGGGTCTATGGCTCAGAGAGTAATAAAGTCCAACATTCAGGGAGAGATGTATATTGTGGCACCTGAATCAATGTAGAATAGCTTACTCTCATGTTTCATTTCTATTACTCACTTGCATGTCAGACCATTTACTCAAATTGGACTCTTTTTAGGTTTAAATACTATGTGGTCTAGTATACTTTTTATATATGTGAATTTTGCATATGGGTTCACTCCTAAGTAGATGACAGTAACCATGAAATGTATTGGTCATCCTCCCACCTTGTGATTGGTCCCCCTGTGACACATAATGTCCAAGGCTGCATTTGCTGGTTGTCCATAACCCCCTGCTGACAGTGCCACTCCAAAGCACAGAAAGGTGTCCAGGCAAAATGCATTCTCTTCTGTTCATATCGCTGCTGCTAGCCACTATGAGTATAGTCCTATATGCTTCAAACATCCCACACAGCTGATGACTGGTAAGACCCACTACACTTTGTCAGAGGGGTCAATGCTATTTTCTTATCAACCACCCTGCTTACTATCTTCCAGATGTGGATCTGAGTATAAGGCTTGTGTTATTATCAATCATTGATTCTGCATCTCAAAAAATGGACAATATGACATGGAAGTGTTCCTCAACACAAGCAGCAGTCAAGAGATCTGACCACACCAATCATAAACATGTATATGCATCCATCATTTATCAATGCATTGCAATGTCAAGGTCTGGATCTGCTATGCAGAAAGATCTCAACCTGCTGATGCCATATACCATTCCAGCAAAAGAATGCTCAAAGCAACTTCGAGCCCACCAAACACTTTTCCTCTCCTGCATTGGATGTCATCATAATCCACATTGTCATCATCCTTCACCTCTCTGCAAGCCTCTGTGACCTTGTCACTGATGTAAATGCATGGCTCTACACAACTGCAGCCACTGCAACACCTATCCCACACCCCATCTTTATCAAAGGAAGCAGGGACATTCACAATGCACAAGTAATATGGGTGTCAGTGCCAGACTCAGAATCATGGGGCTTTGGTTTTTGTTTTGGATTGTTGCAAGTCACAACTACACTAAGCAGGCCTGTAGTGGGTCTGAGGTGCCTCAGTTTAAAGTACTGTCTAAGCTCACTGATCACCTTGAAGATGGCAGTCTAGGACTTAGAAATACATACAGCCTCATAGCTTTGCTCCTAACTCCAACCAGCTTCACTGTCACAACTCAATTCAAGCCCTTCAGCATTTCCTTATTTGGATATCCAACTCCCAATTGCTTTGAAGTCCAATTACTCCCAGTACACATAAAACCATCATTGTGTTAGTCTTTAGTCTTGATATTACAATGTTTTTACTATTTCTCTGTCTACTCCTCTATTTCCTTTTAAATATACTCTGTTTCTTCCTATCTTCTGTCTGATTTCCTCTTGTTTCTTTCTGTCTCAACTCTGTTTGATTCTCCACTAATCTACTCTGTTCTGTAGTTAAGTGTTGTTGGGCCAATTCTATTGTTTCAGCCTGTTCCTGAGTCAGCCAGCAATTATCCTTGCTGGTCTGACCCTTCCCATGGCTAGGCTCGGGAGGAGAATGTCCTTCCTGGAGTTTCCCCCTTCAAGCCTCTATCTCTCTCTCTTGGTGCTGGTTCTCCGGGTTCTTCCCTGGATTTCCATCCAGACCCTCCTTTTTAGCCGTAGGGCCTCCACCTTCTATATGGAAGTCCTCCCTTTCTTGTGAAAGGGATGCTGTTCTTTCTGCTTTGAGTGCTGTCAAAGAGGAACTGTCAGCCACATTGGGGTCGAGGTTAGAGTCACCCCACCCCTCCGCATCCAACACATCCGGTGAAATAATTCGACCGGTCTCTTCCGGTAGCTCCCACAGGCAATGTACTGCCCCCCTCATAGGGGTGGCAATGCCTGGGTGGAGTCGTCAAAAGTTATACCTATGGGAACCACTGTCAGTAGATATGATTAATATAAGGACTCACAGCTAGGATAAATCTGGTTGATCAGACCAGTATATGCCCGCAGCGCGAGAGTCGATGTAGCTGGGTGTGTTATTTAGGACTTTTAGAAGTTCAAAATATGTAATGCAAGGCTACCCAATAGAGTAGTGTTTTGTCACACAAGTTAGAGTCTCACTATAGAACTGGAGTAAGTCCTAATATTGTGAAAAACTACCCAACACCTTGTCAACTACAACTATTTATACTAAAAGCAATTGCGGGTAATTGAGTAATCATAGCTAACAAGAAAGGAAAGATGCAGGCTCCAGTGAGACCTGCAGACAACATTAGTGACAAGTATGGGGCCATGTCACGAGGCCACTACATGAGGTCACACGAGATAGTAAGAGTCTCATTGCTACAAACCCCTTGTCGCTGTATTAAAAAATGGTAACAGCCTTGCACACCCACAAAGTACATTTAGCTAACAACGTTACTCCTCGCAGGCCTCAGGTACATATGCTGCTCAACAGAATAATAACTCACCAAATTCCTGTAATCTTTCTGAGTGTAATGACACCCTTGACTCCGTGCTACACACTCCCTTGTTTCCACAAGACCCTGGATTCTATGAACTACTTTGTTGGAGGGCTGCTTGGTGGGATACTGATTGTATTCAATTGTGGCTCTTGGAAAACGGCTACACTATGTACCACGTAGTCCGCTCTCATGGACATGATAGTGCTTGGATGTATCCAGTCACTATAGGATACAGGTTGAATGCATTTCCTTTTGCAAATCACGAAGAGCTATCCGAATCTGACTCACAAACTCGAATCCTTTGTGGAGACACTAGTTATATGGTGTGTACAGATCCTTTTATAAAAAAATATGCTTATGTTTTCTCTAGGGTAACATTGCTTTTGCTCAAAATAAACAAGGACAACATGTAGCTTTCAAAGCAGTTCTAGATGGGAGCGAAGAATGTCATATCCTCAGTTACCTCCATGATCAAGGAGCCGTTCAATTGATGATTTTCATCATGTCATACCTGTTATTAGGCTCTTGTCAGTGTTTTGCAAGGCGGCACGATGAGAGGGTCTAGAACAGAATTGCATTTGTAAAAGTACTGTACCGCATGGCTGTAACGTACCTAGAACGGAATGAAACAAACTAAAGGAGATATTCTAAGTATATTTTGTATGTTATTGTGGAGGTCATGTGTGTAACATGACACCCGCCCCCCCCTTTGCAAGGGACAGGCATAAGAAAAAAAAGAACCTGCTCTGGGCACCTAAAGTGTGGCGCCAATCAACCGCCCCGTTTCCCACCATGTTGACGCTTCCCACGCATCCGCTCGTTCTCCCTGAATTCTTGTATTGCCTCCAACACATGTGGCATGTCATACTCCTTCAGCCACTTGTCCTCACTCTCATCGTACCCTTTCCAATGGACCAGAAACTCTGACACCCCGCCCCTAGTCTTCTGCTCCCTCAAGATGCACTCAATCTCAACCTTGTCACCAGTTTCCAGTTGCACTGGGGCCGGGGGTTCCTGCCATCTCCCTAAAATGGTGTCCTGGCAAGCTGGAACTAGGCACAAGACGTGAAAGACATCATGAATTGCCCAGCCATCGGGTAGGTCCAACCGATACGCTGTTGCAGATACCTTCTGTGAAATTTTGAAAGGTCTGAAACGTTGGTAGTCCAGCTTGTGGCTGGGCCTATCCGACCGCAGATCCGCACACTCCAGGTAAACCCGGTCCCCCATGATGTAATCTGGTGCTTCGTCCACCCACATGTCATAAAACCTCTTCATTCTCTCCGCTGCCAACATCAACAACCCCTTCAGCAACTCCTGTACCTCTCTGATGCAGTCCAAGTGCTCGTCGGCCTTCGGCACCGACTGTGAGTTGACCGGGTCAATTGAGAACGTTGGATTGTAGGCATACTCTGTGTAGAAAGGAGACATCCCTGTCGCACTGTTGACACAGTTGTTAAAGGCAAACTTCGCAAAGGGCAACCAGTCTGCCCAGTCGTCTTGATAGTAATCCACGAAGGCTCGCAGGTAAACCTCCAGTTCCTGATTTGCCCACTCCGTCTGGCCATCAGTTTGTGGATGGTGTGCTGACAACAGTGCCTGCTTGATCCCCAGCCTCTCCCACATCCTCTTCACATACCGTGCCACGAACTGAGGGCCGCGATCCAACACCACCTTCTTTGGCATACCATGCAAGCACCAGACCCTCCCCATAAACGCATCACACATCGCTGCCACGTCATCCGTTGAATGAGCACCCAGGAAGTGCGCGCACTTGGTTGCCTTATTGCAGACAACCTGTATCACATCGTAACTCCTTGACATGGGCAATGGACCAATATAGTCCATGGAAATATGCTGCCACGGACCATCCGGCACTTCCAGCGGCTGGAGCAGTCCATGTGGCCTCTGGCGCCTCGGCTTGATCCTTTGACACATCTCGCACCCCTCGACATACCATCGCACAAACTCAGACATCCGTGGCCAGTAGTAGTTCCGCGCGACCAGCGCCAGTGTGTTAGCCTGGCCCAGGTGCCCCGCAGGAATTGAGTCATGATACAGTTGCAGGATCAACTGTTTCACCTCGTCGTCATCCGGAACATAGACCAAGCCGCGAAACCGCACCAGGCCTCCATCAACCGGGAACTCCTTCAGCCTAGACCGCACCAGTGCCAGCGCCGTGTCAAGGTGCCACAACGGAGTGAGCCTTGGATCCTCATGGGCTGCCACTCGAATACACTCCAAGATGTCACTGTCCACCACTATCACCTGCACCACTGCCACCCTCCTCGTCACCTCTGACTCATCACACCTATCCAGCCCCACCACCATTGCTCTCTTCACTACCCGCCCCTCACTCAGCAGCGTCTGACCCACATTGTCGCATGCACCCTGGGGAACCTCATGATCCGGCCTTCGCGAGAGGCTATCCAGCCCCGCACTCAGGCACCCCGGGCAGTGCTGGATCCGGAACACAAATCGGTTGAGGAAAAGGCTCCAGCATGCCTGGCATTGGCTGAGATCCCAGGAGGTCATGAAATACTCCAGGTTGCAGTGATCCGAGAAAACCTCCACCGGAAAGGGGTTTCCCTTCAAGTATGGTCACCACACTTCAAAAGCATGTACCACCGACAGGAGCTCCTTATCATGCACATTGTAGTTCCGCTCCGCAGGTTGTAAGGCCTTTGAAAAGAAGGCCACTGGTTGCCATTCGCCGGCTTCCGCCTGCTGAGACAGAACCACCCCCATCACAAAGTCTGATGCATCCGTCTCCATGCGAAATGCCGCCTCCATGTTCGGCATCACTAACACGGGCACCGCCGCAAACACGGCCTTCAGCCCATCAAACGCCATCTGCTCTGCCACCCCCCAACACCAAACCACCTCCTTGCCTTTTAACTGCTCCAATGGCCACACAATTGCCACATAATCCTCCACAAACCAGTGGTAAAAGTTGCAAAAACCCAGGAACTGATTCACCTGCCGCACATTACGAGGTGTGGGCCACTCGGTGACACCTGTGACCTTGACTGGGTCCATGCCTACCCGCCCAGGCGTGATCTTCATTCCGAGATAGTCGACTTCCACAGTGTGGAACTTGCACTTTTCAGGTTTCAGGAACAGGTCTGCCTCACGCAAGCAGCGCAACACCTCCTGAACATGAGCGCCATGCTGGGCTGGATCCTTGGAGAAGATAATAATGTCATCAAGATACAACACCATGTACACGTCGACCAGATCATGAAACAGCTCGTTGACCATACGCTGAAAGGCCACCAGGGCGTTTTGCAACCCAAACTGCATTACCAGGAACTTGAACTGCCCATACCGTATGCGAAAGGAGGTCTTCCACTTGTTGCCATCACGAATACGCACATTGTAGTAACCCCAGCGCATGTCCAGCATTGTGAAAACCTTAGCTGCCTTCAACTGGTCGAGTAACTCGTTTGTCAGTGGGATGGGGTAGGCGTTGGGTCAGGTAACTGCGTTCAGCACACGAAAGTCAACCACAAGGCGCAGGGACCCATCCTTCTTCTTGACAAAGAAGACTGGTGCGCTGCACGGAGCACTGGAGGGGCGAATATACCCCTTCCGCAAATTCTCGTCGATGAACTCGCGGAGTGCCCAGAGTTCTGCAGGTGCCAACTGATAAAGCTTACCTGGGGGCAGAACGTCCGCACCGTCCACCAAGTCAATTGCCAGGTCATGTGGTCGGTGCTGTGGCAAGCGCTCCGAGTGTGCCTTGTCAAAAACATCCAAGAACTCATGGTACACCTCCGGGACCATCTCCTTCACTGTTTTCTCACCCCCACTCCCTCTCTTCGCATCCTTCTCTGCCAGCGCCTGCAAAATGCTACCTGTAGCTGCCACCCTCCCCTCCTCCTCCAGTAGCTGGGGTCCTGTCACCCCGAGATGCGACCGCATATCCCACTGCTGCTCTAGAAACACACCACTACTATCAACGCTGGTCTCCTCGGTGGCTTTGATTGCGTCGTTGATGCAGGCCTTCGCCATCCATACAGCCTCCGTCTGCTGCACCTGCCAAAACCTTGTTTTCCTTGTCCGAGCCAGCTTCAGCTTATGGAACCTCTCCACCATGCCCGCCTTCCGTGCAAATGCTCTACATCTGCCACCCATCGACAACCCTGCCAAACACCTGTCCTGGCAGTAGGATGACTCAAAAAGCACCGTCGACCTCTCCCAGTCAATGGATGGGTTGTGCAACCTCAACCAGTTGACCCCAAGGATGAGATTGTCATCACTTATGTCTGCGACGTCAAACACCAATGTCTCCTCGTGGTCACCCAGCACCACTCGCAGGTGCACCTCATCTGTAATGAGGCCGGAACGGATCTCGGAGTTGTCTATTGTGTGCAGATGCATGGGGCGGCCCTTGCATATTGCCCGCAGGCCCTGCTCCACCACAAAGCGAGGGTGCATAAAACAGCAGCTTGCGCCAGAGTCGACCATGGCTTTTGTGTCAATAATGAGCAGAGCAGCCTCCCCAGGTGGTTGAGTGCGTAGCGTAACAGGGAGTTCCAGAGCTGAGTACAGGGATCGAGGTGAGCGCGCATGTATAACTGCTGTGCGTCAGCTACAGAGCCGGAGTCTTCTAAAATTTGCTTTGTGTGGTTCATGCAACACAGTCATATTATCAGGTGTGGATACATGAGATCGGCCGGTTGCACTCATCGTGACAGCATGAGGCAACTCTACACAAAACCCGCCGCTAGCTGCTGCTCCTCCTTCCCCCCCTCGGCCTTATCCACGTCAATCACCTCACGCACTGCTGCCTTCAACAATGCCATCCATGCTGGGCACTCCACAATCAAGTGCCCAGTCTTCCCACACTTGAAGCACTTCCTCGTTGTGCCCCTTTGCGCTCGATCAACATCCATAGCATTGGGGTCCTTCAATGCTGGGGGGTTGGAGACCCAAGCCACTGCCGGGGTAAGCGCCGCCATTTGCACCGCCAGGGCCGGGCCAGACGCCTTCAAGGCACCGTGTCACTGACCCTTTCTCCATGCAATCATGTCCGCCAGCCTGGTCTCTCAGCGGAGCAGGATGTCCTGGGCCTCTTCTGCGGTCGTAAAGTCCATGTTCACGAGTGCCTCCATGGCCGTCACATTCAGCCCCTTCCAAAAGCAATCCTTGACATACTCGCTATTAGCATCAGCTGGGCCCAGCTTCCCCTTGAGCTCAAAGAATGCAGTACAATACTCCGTGATCGACCTCGAGCCCTGTTGCAGCACCCAGAGCCTGTTTAGCACATCCTGTGCCGGGTCCCTCAAACCAAATGCAGCCTTGAAATCCAACAGCCATGCCTCCCAATGGAACCTCCATGGATTTGCCTCCGGGTCGTCCGGTCCCATTGTAATGATGCAAGACCAAGCAAGGGCTGCACCGGTCAGGTACGATTGCGCCCACAAGATCCTCTGGCGCTTGCTCCGGAACACCTCGAACTCTGCTGCGGCTTCCACCTGGCTGATGAACTAATCCACCAATGGCCTCGATGCATCATCATACGTCTCGGGGGGATTGATGTTAGGCCTTGGGCCAGGCCCGTGTTCTGCCTATTCCAAGCACGTCATGTGATCCGCTAAAGCTTCCAGCCCACCCTGCACCATCCACAACTGTGCTGCCAGCTCCGTCTGCAGGGCGTCAAACACCACCTTTGCGATACGTTCCTCTGGGAGCACTGTAGCCTTGTTTGCTTTCTCTGAAGTTGACATCAAGGGCGCGAAAAAAAAAAAAATTTTAGTTTGTTTCAAGTGTTAGACTCTTGTCAGTGTTTCGCAAGGCGGCACGACAAGAGGGTCTAGAACAGAATTGCATTCATAAAAGTACTGTACTACGTGGCTGTAACGTACCTAGAACAGAATGAAACAAACTAAAGGAGATATTCTAAGTATGTTTCGTATGTTATTGTGGAGGTCACGTGTGTAACATGACACCTGTTCTTGACATTCTTCCTCATGAAGGCCACTGGTTGGCTGTTATGCCGAGGTATGTTTCAATTGTCTTACTGTCCTTATCTGACAACCTGAGAATTAGATGGGGTGTATCGCCATTCTTGCTCGGGCGTGAGAAGTTAGAGGAAGTGTTTCACATTATAAATTGCCTTTTAAAGGTTCCTTCCCTTTGTTCTGTTTCATTCAGTTCTAATCAATTCACCAGGGGTTGACTTACCTTCACAAACATTGCATCACTCATGGAGTATATTTCCTGGCATCCGAAATATGAACGTTGTTTGAACCTTCTTCTATCATTACTAGGATATCAAAGCGGGAAACATACTCGTTAATCATGTTTACTCAGACTTGTATGACTCGCGAAGCCCCTGCCGTAAATCTCTATGTTCCCAGGGAAAGTTGACATATGCCTTCTTTGACTTTGACAATTCCACAATGTTTCTGCCTTCGACGTCCCTCGATGATTGTTGTCTTCCAAGTCACAACTCCTTGAACATGCTGTATGACCAAATCCCAGGGGATACGTTACAGGCAGAGTTGGATTTCAATCCTTTTGCCTTTGATGTTGGAATGTTAGGTGTCATGTTCTGCCAAGAATTCCAGGTAACTCAATCTTAACAGAGATTACTATGTATGTTGACTTCTTTGTTCCTTGTCTCTTAGCATATGACGCATACTGTCCCGATGCTTGCACCCCTTTGACCGCATGACGACTCATGACATTGCACGGTGATTCAAGGCTTCAGAAGCTCTGCAGTTCTTTGAAGAACAAGTTGTTTCCCTGACACCCAAGCGTGTATTATCTTTAGCAGCAGAAAGAAATCATGACTATGTGGCATATGACTACTATAATTGCTGAAAGTACCTTGACCCGGAATTTGTGGCAAAATGGGCAGCTTATCGTGAGCCTCCTGTTCCGCACTATGTTCGTTTTCTTCAGAAAATCTGTCTATATCCATGGGTCTTCCATATAGTTACTTCCATATGCCACATTGGTTGGCTTCTTTGGCGTGGGTCGAATACTCTAAAGCTCACGCTCCTGAAATGAATGATGTTTTTGTGTGTTTTATGACTATTGATTTATGACTGCAATATAAAATACATTTACTCCTCTGATATAGGTTCAAAGAATTGCTTTAGAGTACTCAACAATACCTCTGGCAGTGCTTCCACATTCCACAAAACCACATAAATACTCAAATGGAAAAGAGTTCAGATATTTCTTCAAATCCAACTCCATCTGGCTATCAACATTTTTGAATTCTGCTCTGTCCATAGTCAGAATCAAATCATGATTCAAACTAGAAGAGAGACAAAATAAAAGCTAGATCAAAAATAGAACAGAGGGAAGAAAGAGGAAAGAGGAAGAGAAACAGAGTGAAGTGGAAAAGGAAGTAATGTAGGATGAGAAACAAAGAGGAAACAAAGTAAATAGAAATGAAATTGGAGTTGTTTGGAGTTAAAGCTGAGTCAAGTTGAGAAAGAAGAGAGATTGGATGGAACACTTGAGGAACTTTGAGGAAGAATGGAAAGAATTGAGACAAGACAAGGCAGAGAGAGGAGAAATTGGAGATAGATTTAGAGAAATGAGTAGAGTACAAGATATTAGAGAAAATGGAAAGAGTAGAGATGGAACCAAAACTGAATGAAACTGGGGCAATTATCAAGACTACCATATCAACTACTGAGGGCCCCTAAATACTTATAAAGTGTCTTGGGTGTTGGAAATGATTGTGTGCCAAGCCTTGGCAAGATTAGATGGCAGGACAATTGTGCAGAAATCAGGCCTTGTCAGATAATCACATAGTAATGCAAAATTAAGTTATTTGAATTAGTCTGGATAGAGGTAATCACAAATAAACCAGCTTTCACTAAGTTCTGGGGCTAAATTACACTTTACAAAGTACTTTTTATGAAATATGTTTATTGGTTTTCAATCAATGCAACCTCAGTCACACCAAAAAAAGATTCAAAAAGCATATTAGAGTAAAAATCTGAGGTATACTATTGTCTTTGGGCCTAAGAAATTCACTTTCTGGGGATTCTGAGCATGAGAAATCAGCAACTTGCTAAATATCACAGAATCTTCCTCTATTTATGTTATTTCTCCTCCCTATGACATGTGACATTTTCTAGTTATTCTGGACCATTTTCCAGTTATTGGCCTTCTGTTTTCTGGTCCCAAGAAATTTAATATAAATTTTCCTGGCTAAGAGAGGGTCCTCCAATAAATTCAGTGCTTTACTTTTATAAATCATCAATATCTCCCCCAGTTCTTGGCCAAATGCCTCCAGATTTTTTTATCAAGTGCAAATTAATTAGACATTTCCAATAATACTAAATACAGGAGGGTTTAACAGCCATCTTGTTGAGATAGAAATATTTTACCAAAGCCTGCCCAATTTTCACTAATAGCTAAATTTAACTTTTTTAATCAAATTGCTAATCTCTTTATCATTTTGCCACCAAATGTCTTTGGACAACTTTCATTGTGTGTGGATTGATCAAGTGATTAAAACAATATCTAATATGTCAATGTTCCTATATATTTCTGTCAAGGTGTGATGCTTTACTTAAGATAAGTCACCTAATCTCCAGAAGCCTAAGTATAGTCACATGATTAATTTAGGTGTGCATGTCACATGATTATAGTCACATGATTGATTTGGATGTGCATTAGATCAAAATACTGATAAGCTTATTTCTCAACAGTTAAGCCATTGATAAGGCTGATATAATATGATCTGGAGAGAGCTTTTTAGGGCAGTTCTAGCAATGTTATTTGCCTACAGTTTCCAGCAGAAGTCTATTTTATTCAGACTTTTTTGATAATCAATAACTTTGTCTTGTCTCATTGTTGAGACAGACATATCAATAGAGTGGTGTTTGTAAAGTGTTAGGAGTGATTATGTAGCAACACAGAAAGACTGAAGTTATCCTAGTGTGTGGGAGTCATAGTCTATCTGAGGAATCTCAGTGATTTCAGTGATCAGATCAGTGATTTCAGAAACTGGAGGATAAAAAAGTGGGAGTTAGTATGACTCTACCCTGGAGAGTATAAATGGGTTGTGATAGTAGCAAAATATATATTATAAGCAGCAAAGTGTGTAAAAGCACCCAAAACAGTAAGATATAAGTAGGCAAGAGAAGAGTCAGTAATGTTTTATGTGTTTTTATTATTATGTATAGTAAGACTGGAATAGGTAGCAAAAATGGTAGAATCAAGTGAAATAAAAAATGAAATATATACTCAACCACTTTAGTAATCAAACTCCACCACTAGGGCTTCATCTCCATGATTGTTGGTAATCACCTCATTGATTATGGATGAAAATATTTGTGCAAGTATGGGCACTTGTCTTACTAATTGCAAGTGTATTAAAGTTCCTTGCTACATTGTCCTCAATTGCAGCCTTAATGGAAAGTTGGTACAGTGCATCAAATGCTGGAGTTTGAATTACTGATGATGAGAGTTGTCTCATTATTGGTAAGAGTTTTCACTTCTAAGCATGCTTGTCAGGTCTTGCTAACTCAAAAGCTTACTCTATTGAGCAGAAACCTATTAGTTGAGTCTTGCTTAAAGGAAAGACATATATAGAGGTAAGAAAATTTGCACTGGAGAGTTAGCACAGTGAGAAAATAAGAAAGGAGAAGGAAATCAAGGAAGTGGAGGCAAAATAGGAAATTAGAAATGCAATAAAAGGGTTAGAAAAAGTAAAGTAGTGATATGTAAAAGGAGAATGAAAGGAAGAAGCAGCAAAGTTGAGATAAAGTGGAAAGAGTTGATATGGAGTAAAAAAAATCAAGATATAGGAGAGAAGAATGTGAGACAAAAGAAAAGGAGTTGAATAACTTGATGATTAAATAGAGGAAAAGATAAGAAATGAATGAATGAAATGGAGCTGAAGGGAAATAGAAGTAGAGTAAAGGGAATTTAAAAGAAAAAAAAAGATTCAAGGGAAATGAAGAAGAAGAAACAAAACTAGAATTGATTAGAGAGTTGGAGCTGAGTTGAGTCTACAAGAATGAAAGGAGTAGATAGGAGACTTAAGAGACTTGAAGAAAATTGAAGAGAGTTGAGATGAGATAAGGCAGAGACAGGAAAGAGTTAAGAGAGAGAAAAATAGGAGATATATTTAAAGATGAGAGGAAGATACAAGTAATAGAGGTAGAAAAATAGAGACTAGACTGAACAAGAAACTGGATAAACTGGATTAATATTAAGACTACTGTACTAACTACTAAAACTTTCTCTAAGTACTTATGGGATGTCTTTAGGTGTTAGAAATGATTGTGCACTGGAGGTGATTGAGCAGCAAGTAATTATGTAGAAGATAAGTCTTGTGGAATAATTGTGCAGCAGTAGTTCTGAGTGTCAGGAGTAATCTGGTGGCAGTTTTAGAGTGCTAGAGTTTATGTGAAATTGCAGGTGTATTGTATTTTATCTAAAAACTCAGTAATCTTATTGATTAGAAGAGAAAAAAGTGGGGATTGGTGTGGCTCTACCCAAGAGAGTGTGGTGTGGTTATAACATCACTCTCCCTTCCATATTAAAATCCTAAAAATGCTGTAAAAGCTCTGCACCTGTTAGGAGTAGGAAACTTCTGTGTTTTCTAATTTTTTTAGAGTTGAAAAAAGAAATCAAGAATTTTATCCACAGTCTTTCCTATATTGTTCTCCTTTCCATTCTGTTTTTTGAGTCTTGTTCTCACCTCAACCAATTGCATAAACAAGTAGATGAAATATAATGATAAACAATCCCATTGTGACTGAGTGGCAAATGTGATGTAAATCAACTACCTGTATAGTATATGTTGGCATCTGTCATCACTTGTTTAGCTAACTCTTCTTATAGACCTTGAGGAGTAGAGGAATGGGTACTTTGTTGCTCTAACAGTGCTTTCTTACTTGTTGCTTATTAATTTCTTATTTGTTAATAATCTCACCAGTCTCTTCCTGCCTTCCATTCCTTTGCAAATGTATCTTAGTACTAGCTATCTCAGCTTCCTCAAGCACTGCACTTCTTACTCTTTATAAGGTAAAGCAGGCTTTGAATTAATTATTTTTATCTATCACTCTTTCTTACAAATGGTGTCTATCCTATGTTTTTGTATATATTTCTTTGCTCCTTATTTTATATTCTCATTTCTCTCCCTAGTGTGACTTCTGTTGTGCCTGGGAGTTCTTCTGTACTTTGGCCTTGATACATTTCAGATCTTGGCAGGATATGGCAATCTGCAAGCTCTGTCAGTCTAAATATATCCATTATTTCTTTAAGCTTTGGTGAATAGCAGTAAGCACAGCTTTTAGAGCCTTGGGGTTAAGATTCTATATGGGTTTATGAGGTTCTGGTGGCAAACATCTGAGCCTCAGCATCAAGTAGGAGATTTTTCTGTCTAGAGCCAGGTATGGGGTCAGATGATGGATTATTGTATATTAAGCAAAATTGAGTTAATTATCAAGTTGATATCATTAAAGGAAGATTTATTATCAGAGGAGGATCAGTTGGTGTTGGATTTGGGGAGGTGTTTCAAGTTGCTAATTGGTGGGTGATCTGTTGGATTAAGATGCCAGTGCTTTTTCCTCTCCTTTAAGTAGTCATCTATATTCCTAAATGCCCTCATTAGAATTTTTTCTTTAAATCTCCTTTAGAGCTTAGTAACCTTTGAGCCCATCTGTTAATGCAGGTAGTGCATCTATTAATGGTAGAGGCAGAGGTGTCAGCACTTTATGAGTCTCTTGAGGCTAGTATAAGGACAACCTCTAGAGGCTGTGGCTCAGTCACACAGCTGGTAGAGAAACATCCAAAGATATATTAATAAAGATAATATAGGTATAAATAGCAAGGTGATAACCTGGCAGAGGAAGATCCAAAAATATATTAATAAAGGTAATATAGATACAAATAACAAGGTGCTAAACTGGTGGAGGAAGATCCAAAGAGAACAAGTCTAAGGATTTACTTTACCCATCAATAGAAAATATTTTGAGGTTAAGTCATGTGACATTATTGTGTGATATTGTTAATGCTGATGTCATGGTTACATTACAAGTCACATGGCTATCAGGTCATGAGGCCATATTAGTTAAATTACTTTTGACAAGGACTCCATCAGAGCCTTCATTAAAAGTAATCCATTTTCCAGGGTCTAGCAAAGGCTCCAAATCATTAAAGAAGTTTATTTTTATAGTCCAACTAATGAGAAGTCTGACAAAGGCAGTAAAAGGTGGATGAATTAGAGTAAAAAGGCCTGAAAATTGGAAGGAAATATGGGGTAAGGAATCTCCAAAAGAGTGGTTCCTTAACAGCTAGTGATAGTGCCTTGGCTTTGATCTGCATGGAGTTGTTCAAGGCATATTGGTCAGTTGTGGTGGGATTATTAAAGCTGGACTTGAAAGTCAATTCAGAGGTGTTATAAAATCAAAATGTTAAGATGTTTAATAGAAACAAGTTAGGTGAAGTGGTGCTAATTCTTAATTACTTCTTTCAGGCTAATATATCACTTCAAGTAGTGGTAGTGCCAGGTTTGGAGAAGGTGGAGGCAGGGAATTCAGGTTAGAAGTGTAAGGTTAATAGAAGAGGGTGGAAGTCCTTCTAAAACCAAGCTTATTGAGGTGGAAGTCCAGACTGATGTTGTAGAGAGAGTTTCAGGAAGAAATTGGCATGGAAAGTTTTAACACATCCTAGATGTTCCACCTCTGGGATTGTCTTTGTTCTAATTGGCCCTAGTTGATTAGGATTTTTCTTGAAATTGAGTTGCTCTTATAGTAATAATATTATAAGTGGCAAACTCAGTATGTACTTATTTCTAATACTTGCACTAGCCTCTAATTCTCCATAGAGTAGATTAGATTCATTTCCATCACAAGTTGTTGAACAGTATGACATTGGCATGCCTCCATGTTAGAGATAGGTTGTCACAGATTTAGCTATGTACTGGTTGCCTCCTATAGTCAGAGATGGCTTTTAAATGCTGGCCAATCTTGAAGTAACTCATTATTAGTGCTCTTTTGGAGTGATACAGGAATTGAACTAAATCATGATAAACATGGGCAAGCCAGTGCCAAGAATAAAGGATGTAGTATGAAAAGTGTGGTGTAGCATATTAGAGGAGTTGAAGGGCAAGCTAGAGGTTAAATCATGAGAAGAGAGTACTTTGAGTTTGGATCATATTTAAAGGTCATGTTGTTTGAGTAGTAGTTTGATAAAAAGTTCTATTTCCTTTTAGTGTTTCCTAATAAGTGTGATAAAGGGTGAGAATTGAATCCCTAATAAATCTAAAAGATAGAAGTTACACCCTCAACTGTCTTTGTAACTTTAAAGAATTTTAAAATTCTTGGTTTTTTCAGGAAATATTGGTGAAACTTCCAGAGAGTGTCAGAAGCACTTGCAAGGTAGTCTTGAAGTTCCTAGGTGTTATTTTCTAGGCTGTAACCTATCTATTGAACTAAGTACATTACCTGTCCTCAGTAACAATGAAAGTCAATGATCTTGTCTACCTCATATTGCAGCTTTCTATCTGCTTCTACAGGTAGAGGTGGTTTGCTCCATTATCTCAGAAAAGTGTTGGGGTTGTGCTTAATTAAAAGTTGGACATGAAAGATAGAGTGTATACTTTTTATGCCTAAAGATAAGTTAAGCTAGTATATATGAGAAAAGACTTTTTTTGTTATTTAGAATAATCCTAAGTGCTTATGGTTGAGCTTAAGCAATGGTTGCTGAGTTTTAATATTTTGGCAGTTGAGCCAAATGCAAGTGCCAACAGGCCAGTCTAGGGTGGGTTCTTACTTTAAGTCAGCTTATTTACTGTAGGTCTGGTTAGCAGTTTTGATTTTTGTACAGAAGTAATCCTGCAGGGCCTAGAGATTATAAGCAACTTTATAAGTGGCATGGGAGGGAATATCTTGTAAAGAGATGGTGCCAGGAGTTGTAGCTCTTATTGGTAAAAAAGGGCAAAACTTTTATAATGAAGTAAGGTGTAGGTAAATTTTGCAATGAAAAGTTCAGTACACTAATAATTCTGCAGATAAATAATATAAATGTAGAGATATTGCTCCAAGGTCTGGTTGACTTATTCTGTCTATCTGTCAATCTCTGAGTGATAAGCTGTTGAGAGTGCTGACTTGATATTTAGGGCTTGACAGAGTGATTGCCAGAATTAAGAGACAAATAGTATTTTATAGTCAGAAATAATATTGTCAGGAAGCTTGTGCTTTGAAAAAATAAAGAGTCAGGCAAGCTTTAAAGCATTATCAGTGGTGTGGCAGGAAATGAAGATGGCTTGCTTTGTGAGGTGGCAAACTACCACAAGGATTGCATTATGGCATTTAGAGTTGGAGAGTTTCACTATGTAATCTATGAACAGAAAAGACCAAGGCTGCTAGCCAATTGGTAGCAGTTTGAAGAGTCT
This sequence comes from Termitomyces heimii, assembly GCA_003313675.1. Lineage (NCBI taxonomy): Eukaryota > Fungi > Basidiomycota > Agaricomycetes > Agaricales > Lyophyllaceae > Termitomyces > Termitomyces heimii. The sequence goes on from QLON01000723.1 coordinate 58,457, forward strand.
AAAGAGTCAGTGTCAAAATACCTTAGTGCAGTGGCAGGCATTGCAGATTTGTATATATTGAATGACATCTTCTTTGCTTCTAGCAAGAAGAACATTTAATTGATGAGTTAAAGAGTTTTTCTAATGCCAGATGGCTACATAGCTTGTGATCATGATTTTGTCATAATATGTTGAGGTGGAATTTGCTGTAATTTGGAATGTAAACAAGCTTATTCTAGAGCAAGAGCTTCTGATTGGAGAAAAGGGTGAAGGGGGAGGAGACTATATCATCTGCAGGGTTTTCTAATATATTTCAGGGATTGTAATTATAAAAATATAAATTAGTTAGAGCAATATAAATTCAATTTAAAAAGGCCTCTTCATTGAGCAGCAGTATGGAATTGAGCTGTTTGGAGAGAATGACCATGTAGTGGTTGAAGGCATTTCAATCCATGTTAAAGGATTTTTTAGGTACATATCAAGTGCTAAATAAAGGTATTAGATTTCACATTAAGTTGTTCTAGCTGGTAGTTGATGGCAAAGTCATATTCAGACAGAGTTTCTGACTAATAGGATTGCCTCTAGTTGAGTTGCTTTGTAGTGGTAAAGTATTGAAGGTTATTGTGGTCAGAGTAGACTTAAATGCAATGCTGGGCTTCTTTGAGGTAGGCATGCCACTGTTGAAATGTTTCTACAATTGCAGGGAGCTTCTTAGTGTAGATGTTGTAGTTGAGCTTGGCAGGAATTATTAATTAAATGTAGAAGGTGATGAAATATAGGTTCTTGCTGTTAGAGTCCATTTGTGATAGTATAATTAGTGATAATATAGTTTAAAGCATTGCATTTAAAAATGATAGATAACAACAGATCAAAGTGTTAGAGGATGAAAACAGAGGTGAAGGCCTTCTTCAAGAGTTCAAAAATGCTTTGACAGTTAGATTCCAGTTCCAGGAATAATTTTTCTAGGTCAGACAGTTGAGACATTTGATAATACTAGAGTAATTGTTGATGATTGCCCATAGAAGTTAGCAAAGCTTAGGAAAAACTGTACTTCTTTAACATTCTTAGATCTTGGCTAAGAGGTGATTGCTTGAGTCTATTTAAACTCCATTGAGAGACACAATATTCAATGTTAGTAGTGTGAAATGTATACTTTTTGAGTTTAGCATGTAGGTTGTACTTCTGGAGTTATTCTAAGATATGTCAAATGTATTCTTGATGCTTTACAAGTGAGTCAGAGAAGATTAAAATATTGTCTAGGTATATAGTAATAAAAGTGTTGTTTATATTGTGGAAGATGTTGTTTATAAAATATTGAAATGTGGCAGGAGAGTTAATCATTTTAAAAGGCAAGATGAGGTATTTGAATAGACTATACTGCATTTTGAACACTGTTTTCCACTCATATTCCAGAACTATTCAGACATTATTGTATCCAGATTGGAAATTAATTTTTATATAAATCTTGGCACTGTGAAGACAATTAAGAAGGTTACTGATGAGGGAGAGGAAGTAGCAATTCTTTTTAATGACTTAGTTCAATTCTTGGTAATTAATGCAAAGTTGTAGAAAGCTATTTTTTTTTTTGATAAAAAGAACTGGGATGCCTGCAGAAGATGCAGAGAGTTATATAAATTCTTTTCCAAGTATGTTGTCAAGATATTTCTTTAATGCTCAGAGTTCTACTTTGAACATATTATAGATCTTTTTAAAGGGTGGCATCTTTCTATCCTTGATAATTGTAGTGGCAATGAGGAAGTAGTTCCTTGGCACTGCCTTTGGAGAAAATATTAGCAAATTCATAATATTTGAAGGAAACAATCTCTTGCAAGATCTATTTTTCCATCTTAGCTTCTATTGCTACTTGTTTGAATCAAAGGTGTTTCTTAAGAACTGTGGGGATGATGTATAGTTAATAGGCTTCAGCTCCTGATTGGATAAGTTGCACAAATAGTGTGGCACTAATGAGGCAAATACTGGGCTTGCTAGATGCTACATTTAATTGTTCAGGGCTTGTTAGTGATAAAGCAAGTTAAAAGACTTTGACTAAGATCACAAGTAGCCTTTATACTTATTTTGAAGAATGTTGGATGAAAAAACTGAAAATGAAAAGAACAACACCTAGATAGAGTTTTAGGGGTGATTGTTGTGGTTTATATTGTAGTAACATCTTTACTTCCCCCTTCTTAGTCCTAAAAAAGAAGAATAGAGTCATTTTGAGTTGTGAATAGTCTTAGTTAGTTGTTGTTAAGCTTGTCCTTGATGGTTAAGTTTGTAAAAGTGACCTTTAAAGGCTGTAGCTCAGTTACACAGCTGGTAGAGGGAGATCCAAAGAGAATAAATCTAAGAAGCCACTCTACCCATCAATAGAAAATATTCTGAGGTTAGGTCACATGACTGTTATATGTGACATTGTCATGCTGATATCATGCAGTGTGATTGATGTAACTGATGTCATGGTTATAGTTATATCATAAGTCACATAGTCACCAGGTCATGGAGCTGTATGAGTTGGATCTAGCAAATACTTCAAGACCAATAAGAAAGTTTGTTTTTATAGTCCAGCCAGTGAGAAGTTTAACAAAAGCAGTAGAAGGCAAATGAATTAGAGTGAAAAAGCTTTGACTATGACTGTAATATCAGTCACATCAGTCACACTGCATGACATAAGCATGACAATGTAACAATGTAACATTATATGTAATAGTTATATAACTTGACCTCAGAATATTTTTCATTGACAGGCAAAGTAAATCCTTAGACTTATTCTCTTTGAATTTTTCTCTGCCAAGTTAATACCTTATTATTTGTACCTACATTATTTTTTTTAATATATCTTTTAATCTCCTTCTGCCAGCTGTGTAACTGAGCCACAGCCTTCAGAGGTCACTCTTACAGCATTAGTCAAATCTGAAGTTAAAATTGTAGAGACATGAGTGCTTTAAAAAAAGAAGAAGACTCCTAAATAGCTTCTTCACTAACATCTAAAATTCCCTGCAGGTTTCATCCTTGAAGGTTAGTAAAACATAGAAATAGTGAACAATGTTTCCTATGGAGGAGGCTTAATCATCAAAGAGGCAGAGCTGGATGGTGTTTGAAGATCATACAAAGAGGAGTTCTACATTTAAAGCCCAAGCTTTGTTGATAAAGTTATTAGTAATACCATTATTAACCAGCATTAAAACTGGATTAGAGTTTGGAGGTAGGAAGGTGTAAAAGAAGAAGAGCTGGGAAGCTTGAGAAGAGAGATGTATTATATATATATCTAAGGTAAGTATTAAGGTGTATAAATAAATATCTAGTGTGAAGACTTTAGAATTGATGTTGCAATTTAGCATATCTTCAGAGTCTGCTAAATTGCTTTCTTGTTTTTTATGTATTGGAACTTAAATTTGTTACCATCAATGATTCAAACAGTGCATTTCAGGACACTCTATTTAAAGCAGTTCTATACAAAGTAACTGAGCTTTTTGCACAATAAATACACACCTTTTTTTGTGAAGCTCCTTTATTTCTTTTGGAACTGTGACCCATGAACAGCTCATATTAAGTTCTGCTTGCAGGAATTTATTATTATTTGAGTTATCAAGGCAAGTATTAATGTTTGATGAATTCTCAATGTTATTTCCATCTGTTACTAGTGAGTTACTATGTTTAGTAGCCTAAATGTGAGCTAAAAAGTGGTTGTGAGGTGGCTCAGAGAGGTTTAATCAAGCATTAGAGATTCTACCAGCATTAGTTATAGGTTTTTAAGGGTGAGGATACTGGTTTTGGAATTGTCATTATAAGTTGCCATTGGTATTTAGGCCTTTTTCTAGTTATTATATAAGAAACTATTTTACTTAGTCTTTTCAATAGTGTTAGTTAATTTGCATAACAAGGTTTTTGAGGCCATTATATATGGTCTGTTTTGAAACAATGCAGAGAACTTTGCAGATTTGTTTAAAGAGAGCCTTATAGAACTGTAACTGCAGAGCATTGTAGTTTTATCCTATTTTATAAGCTTTCTTTTCAAATTAGACTATAAAGGCTATAAAGTATTCTTTGAAGCTCATCAGAAGTAATACCAAGTTTTTTTTTATGCTTTAAAAATAGTATTATAAACTCCAAACTTATCTGAGAATTCTAACACAAAAGTTTCACAGTCCAAAAACAGAAAGTATTGTAAAATATACTGAAATAGCACAGTGTAGTAGTCTAATGTGAAACCTTGAAGATGGGAGAATATAAAAGCTACTTGAGCTTTGTCAGACATATATATGCATAATTTTTCCTAGAAAGTATTTAAATATTATATTAAAAAGGTTCACCACTTCTAAGGATTACAATTGCTAAATAGCTTCAGCCTTTGAATATCTAAATGCCTTTCACATGCTAGAGCATCTCAAATCATTCCTTAATCTCTACTGTTAGTAAGAAGGTCCTTTGAGATTGTAATAATAGTAGTAGTTATTCTTGGAGCCTCTTAGAAAAGGAAATGCATCAATAGCTAGTACTCAACTGCTAAAAGATTAACTGTCTAAAAATCCTTCACTTAATGGGCCTTGGCCTAGGGATCCACCATCTTTAAAGGGTTCAAGGGCCTAGTTATGAGGAGAGGAGCTATTAGAAAGAAGGATTAAGGCAAAATTTATAAGAAGGTTAGACTTCTGAAAATTTTTGAAGATTTGAAGAAGGGATTTGATGTGAGTGAGTATATGCATTGCAAAGGGCATCTGGCAGGTATTGAAGTTTTAGAAGTTAAGAGAAATTGCATGGTTTTGGGATAATAAGTATAAGAATTTATTTGCTAGCTTATTAATGTAGCTAATCATGTGATCAGACTCCTCATTGTTAAGATGGCAGTTTTTCTCTGTAGTGGAAATTAGCAGCTTCTCCAAAGCTTATCTGCATATTTAGAAAGCATTGGTCCTAGAAACAGAGTTGTCTTAGAAACATACTAGCAATTTTACTTTGCAGGCAGCTACTTAGTCAAATAATCTGCTAATGAGATTAAGTTCTTGGAAAAGAACTGAAGCCATATCTAGATTTTATTGATAGCATTGGGTGGGCTCTGGAAGGTAATTGCTCATAAGCCTTAGCTCATTGGGGAATTCTTGATATTATATATAGAATAGGCAGATTAAGTCTTTTAGATTTTTAAATTTTTTTGGAAATAGAGAGATGTAAATTTCATCAACCAAGTTGCATAGCTCATTCTGTAATGCTGAGTCACTTTTAAAAATCTAAAGTATTTAAAGTCAAAGATTTCCTTGCTTTTGAAGCTTATAAAATATTAAAATCTGGTTAATTTAAATCTTGAGAGTGGCAGCAGTAATTAGTTGCCTCAGGCTTTATAAGAGAGCCTGAGCCCTTTAGAAGAATTCTAATTTAGAGATGCAGAGTTCTCTTAAGATTTTATTGTAGTATATATATAAGCCTTTAGTTATTTCTATCATTAAGGCTATTAGGAAACTATTCTTTTGAAGGTCTTTTACCTGATATTTCCTTTGAACAGTGTGACAATGTTACATTATAATACTATGGTGTGATGTTACATGTGACTATCATGTGACTTGACCTTAGAATATTTTTTATCAATAAGCAAAGTAGATTCTTAAACTTATTCTCTTTAGATCTTCCTTTACTATATTAGCACTTTATTAATTCTTTATTAATATATCTTTGAATCTCCCTCTACTAGCTTTGTGACTGAGCTATAGCCTTCAGAGATTACCCTTACAAAAGCAGGAAGTATTTCTCACCTTGGAATGTATTTCTTTGTTTTAGGAGCTAAAGGAGGTTATAAGTATATAAAGGCATTATAGAGCTAGTACTTGTAGCCTTGTAATTGCACTAAAGCAGCTACAAAAGGGCTAGTATGTGTAAGCACTAGAGTAGGCTAAGAAGTTAGAAAACTTATAAAAGATCCTTCTATATGGGGAGTATAAGTAAGTTATATATAAGTTGCAATTTTTAGGAGATTCAATAAATAAAAGGAGTCTTAATATTATGTTAAGTCTTACTAATTTAAAGGCTCACTCTACTGAATAAAAACCTACTAGTTAAATCTTACTAAGAAAAAAAACTTATATAAAATAAAAGAGTAGGCACTAGAGCTAAGTGCTGAGATTTTAAGTACAGAAGAAGGAAAAGAAGTTAAAAAAGAATAAGTAATAAGAAAATCAGAAACAAAGAAAGAAGATTAGAGAAAAAGAGAAAAAATCAAGTAATATAGAATAAGAGCAGAAGTATTATGGAGTTTATATAAGGAAAAAGAGTCAACATAAAGCAAAAAAAAAAAAAGTGAAAGTGAATAAAGACTAAGATAAATGAAGAAGAAAAAAAGTAGAGTTAGAGGAAATAGAATTGAGTAAATAAGGTAGAAATAAAAGAAATAGAATATTACAACCCCCCTTCGGAGTTCTCTGGAATAGCTCCGGGACCCCATCCAGGACCCTCTTTCATCAACCCCACAACATGCCCCTGCCCCCACAGCTGCTGATGCCACCATCAGCCAACCCCCCTGGGAATCCTGCATCACAGACTCCAAGATCGACCACTGTCAATAATTGGATCACACAACCCACTTCTGGCCATCACATATTACAACTCCCTCTGTGCCAATTGATCACATGCCCCACATGCATGATCCAAGTATACAGTTCTTGCCCGTTACTTAATGCCTCTTGGAACCCATCCCAAACACCCCAGAACCCCAAAACCTAACCCTGTAGTACTTATAGCATAGTTCTCCATTGTATTTGCTAATTTTGATATTACTTGAATTGTTGCATGCCCTCTTGCTTGACTGGTATGCACTGACTAGTATGCTTTGAATGGCATGCCTAAATAATCACATGCTCTAAGTTTGGTACACATTTCATGACTTATAATTTGTTAACTGGGTCTCATCTTAGAATCTTTGGTTCTAACTTGACCTCCTCCAACCTCCAATCTCTACAAAACACTCAAAGCCCCAGGTCAAGTTCCATCCCCTGGAACTACCCCCTGTTTACATCTTGAACTCCAGAGCCCTAGCTCTAGAGCTCCAAATACTCAAGTATCCATAGATCAAGTTTACCTTGTAAGGGTGTTGCTTTCTTAGAAAGCCTCTGACTCAGTGGAACCTGACATAATATCAAGACTTCCTCCTTATACTATTCTTGATGGCTATATATACTCACACCTACTACCCCATGGGCTATCAGACTGATCTTTATGGGCATCTGGTCCCAGATCATTACTCTATGCAGACCCCTCACTCCACCTATCCACTTCTCCCATATGAACCCCAATATCTCCACTGCTACTGGGCCCCTGACTCATTCCTCTATGATCTGAGGCTCTCAGTTAGCTGGGCCCCTTTGCCCAACCTATCCATGACACAACCTGTGGAGGTTCCCTCATACCAGAGCATTCTTAGGGGACTGCTAGAGACTCTACCAGCTTTCAGTGGACTTTGCCTGGTACCCTCCAGCAAGGGCCTCTTTACACTCACCCCCTATTATGGCTACCAGTGCCCCACCTCTCAACTTCAGGAACTTCCCAACTATGATTGCCCCCCTCAACACTACCTGACCACTGCTCCACCTACTAGGACACTTTCCTCACCCATAGGATGATGACACCTCAAGGAGTATAAATGGCAATGGGATGAAGTACTATGCTTACTCAAGATCTTGCCAGAGGACTTTGTGAAGTGGGTAAGGGTGCTACTTACAAATTTTGGACATAATGACTTCATAGGCACTCCAAAAGAATGGGCTTATTGCTTGGTTGAATTTGGGGATTGCCTCATACGAGGAAAACTCTCAGAGCAGACTATAGTAATGTATAAACACAACATGATTCTCTACAAAGAGTTGCATCAACTGCTCGACAAAGTCCACATGTCTCCCTCTCCTTGACCCCTCAATGACCCTGCAGATCCAAGTTGCTCAATTCATATCTGATGGAAACTCCTGGAACTGGCTCCGACAACCCTCATGGTCTCCACTCCAGAGCAATGACAATGGGAAGAATGACAAAATGCCTTGGCCATACTGCATTCCCTCAACCTGGTGGGGAGACTATTTGATTAGCCTGCCACCCGCACAGTAGGCTTGTTGATTTGCCATAGGGCTAACTTCATCTCTAGCACTTTTGAGACCTGGAAACAGCCCCAAAGATCATTGGAACTGCTTCCGCAAATGGATAACATCCAACTCCTGCCCTTGACAAACCCTGGTAGACCCCAAATGGACACTACTAGCATAGACAACACGCTATGCTACATCAACAAGCCCATGCATAGCAACAACAAACAACTCCCCATGCCCACACCTGCAACTGTCCTGGTACAATCCTCTATATCTGCCTTGGCCCCTCTGGAACCTAGCTTCTGCCATGACCCACCACCTCACTTTGACCTATAGAACCCTCCATGACCCCTGATACAAGTGTGACTCTCCCAGGTTGAATGTCCTTCATGTGACCTGGCATGTGACCTGGCATCTGGCTCTTCTCAAACTGACTTGATACCACTGAACACCCACCAACCACCTCTGCTGCTACCTGTATAGAGATCTGAGCCTCCCCCTGGTTAGAATAAACCCTCTTGAGACAATAGACCTCCCAGATGCAGACTTCTAGGTGAGCCACCTGGAGGAGGCCCTCCAAGTGGGTGGAATTCCACCCTTGGTGCCTTCTCTCCACAAGGAGGAGGGGGTAACCACTATTACTACTACTATAATGCCAGCCCCCCTCCCTGCAACAGCACTGGACTCAACAACGTTTGCAATGCCCTCACCCACAAAGGGCATCTGGACATTCAAAAACCCAATGCATTCACAGGCCAGGACCCCCAAAAATGGCATACATTCCTTATCCAATGTCTTAATATATTTCAGGCAAAGCCATTCACTTTCCAGGTTGATAGCTCCCAGATGGCTTTCACTACTTCATACTTTCAGGAGATCACCTTCAACCATTACACAGCCCTCATCCAGTTCAACCCCAATAATCTAGTACTCTCTCATTAGCAAGCCTTCATTGACAAATTCTCTAGGAAGTTCATGATCTGTGATACTGTGGCTAAGGCCAAGGACAACCTCTTTAACCTCCAGATGTGCTCTGAAGAGTGCTTCACCACCTTCATTATACATTTCAAAAAGGAAGCTTATGAGACAGGTTGAAATTATAGCACCCTCTAATGTATGCCCTCTGCTGCACATTGCCACAATGCATCAAGGATATCCTCTGACTCGCTCTGAAACAACCCTTCTACAATGGATACAAGGCCCTTATTATGCAAATCAACCAATGATATTGAGAAAACTACAGCAAGTACTTGAACTCCCAAGCTTCCTGGAACTCCAGGGGAGGAACTCTATAGTCCTCCAGCAAAAACCCCAATCCCCAAACCCAAAGCAATGACCTCCCCACATTCCTTGGTGGCAGACCCCTGGTAAGTTGCAGCTCACCCAATACTAACCCTGGCAGCAGTGCTCACCCCCAGGCCCAACTTAATGACACTATGGCTGCCAATGACTCAGATGACCTGCCAAGCCCCAAGGAATCCTTGGAAGACTCTGAAGGTCCTAACCTCACTGACAAATGAGACAAAGAAGCCCTCTGGGCCAACCAGCTCTCAAAAAAGGGACAATTCTGAATTGAGGTTTCAAAGAATATGCAGAAACAATGGAGGAGGGAAGAGATTTGCATACTCTGTGGTGAGAAAGACCACTTCATCTCCGAATGTCCCCAATGATAGGTTATGGGATATGCTACCTGAACCTTTAAAGAGGAAGATGCCACCTATGAATATTTGGAAAATGACTCAGCGATTTAGACCCAGAAGATGCCCTAAATTGCAGAATCAACTTCAACATCTTCTTCACTCCAGTCTCACATCTTCATTCCATGATACTTACATAGGACACCCTCACAGTTTACCTATTCTCCCACTTTTTGCACTTCCTCCTCCTCAAAACCCACCTCACTCCCTCCAGAACCCCCCTTAACACCCTTGTTGACAATGGTGCCACAGACAACTTCATTGACAAAGCATGATTTATCTTTGCCCCGGAACTCACTCAACAACTCCCAGTCCCAGTGTGGCTCTGCCTCTTTGATGGAGATGCCTCTATGGTAGGAAACATCACTCACTTTGTGCATATGCCTGTTACTTTCATTAATGGACAGATTCACACCCTCCAGATATTGGTTACCAAACTCCACTCCTCCACACCCCTGGTCTTGGGGCTTCTGTGGCTCTGAGACACCAACCTCCACATTGACTGGTGATACCTCACCCTTCACCTGACCCAGGAGCTGATGCCCAATGACTAGCAACTCCCTTTCAATATCCTGCACTCAGACCCCCACTACCCCCTGGGCTCCAGTCTCACTCATCCCAATCCTTTGTCATCAATGCCAGGCTGAATGGTGCCCTGGAACCAATATCAGCCCTCATTGATAGCAGAGCTACCAGAGTCTTCATTAGTGATGCCCTCAACTTTCTTCATGATTCTTTCAACCAACCCCTCAGCTTGCAATGCCTTGACAGTGCCCCCTCCTCCTCTGGCCCCATCCTTAAGTCTCATTTGGGATGCGTGATCTTGGACAACAGCTACAAGTTCACCTCCAACTTCCTGGTCATGCGACTCTACGAGTCGACCCCGATAGTGCTGAGACTACCTTGGCTATACAACACAAATTCTAACATTGATTGGAGAACACTCATAATAACCTTTCTGGGATCTAAAGACCACCCCTCAACCACCATGCACTTCTGGGCCCTGAGAAGCACTTGGTGCCCCACACCCCCAAGGTGGCAGCCACACCCTCCAGCTATATGCCACCAATGCTTGCCCAAACTTGCAAGGCCCCCGCTTGACTCTCAAACATTCCTTGGGACAGACACAAAGGGCCAAACTATCCAGGCTGGTCTTAAATACACATTACACTCACTTTAGCTAATGCATCCATGACTCCAATTGACCCAAATGCACTCAACATTAGGATCATTGGGGCCGCCTCCTTTGCCCATCTCATGAGGGACGGAATCTCCACGTTTCAGCTGCATACCTCGCTGTCTCCCCTGGAAAAACACCTATGAGGGGATGCTATTCTCCCAGAAAAGAGAACTAAAGAATAGATTCTCCAAGAAGTAGTTCCTCCAGAGTATCACAAATTCACTAACATATTCTCTGAAGGCAATACTAAAGAAATTCCTCTCCACTGCCTTTACAACTATATGATCAATCTTAAGGAGGGAGTCACCCCCCCTTTTGGTAAGGTCTACAACATGTCAGAAGTTGAACTCTGGGCCCTCAAGGATTACCTCAATGAAATGCTTGGAAAGGGATTTATCCAACCCTCTGCTTCCACCACTAGAGCCCTGGTTCTATTTGCCAAGAAGAAGGATAGTTTGCTCCAACTCTGTGTCAACTATTGGAGACTTAATAAGATCACCAAGAAAAACTGCTACCCGCTTCTGCTCATCAGCAATCTGGTTGACCAACTCCACAGCACCAAGGTCTACACAAAAATTGACTTTTGCTCCAACTATAACAATGTCTGCATTGCCCCAGGATATGAGTGGAAAACTGTGTTCTACATGTGGTATAGTTTGTTTGAATACCTTGTAATGCTTCAGAATGACTAACTCCTCTGCCATGTTCCAATACTTCATGAACAACATTTTTTATGACATGAGCGACATTTTCATGATCATTTACCTAAACAACATCCTCATCTACTCCAACTCAAAGGAAGACCACCAAAAGCATGTCCAGCAGGTCCTTGAATGCCTCCAGAAGCACAACCTCCATGCCAAATCCAAGAAATGTTTATTTCACACAGAAGAAGTTAAGTATCTCAGCATTATCATATTTCCAAATGGCATTTATGTTGAGGATATGGTCTTATCAAATAACAAGTTACATAATCTTCGTATGTTTTTTTTTTTGCATATGTTACAGTCACACCTCAGTGCTCTATAATTATTGAGGTGTAAGTCCCACATTTGTTATTACATTTATCTTTACTTACTTAAATAGTATCTACTTCTTTATTTAGGTATATAGACAATATATTAGTGCTCTACAATCACTGAGGTTATCTACCTCTTTATTTAGATCTCCATTATCATTCTGCTCCCCAAGATCAGTCCAGCTCAACAGGTTATGGGCCCCGAAGATACCTATAATGTTTCGACCTCAAAACTCACCGTTCTGAGACTCTCACCTGATGGATCAAACTGGACGATATACCAGAAATGCATTGTCAATGTATTAACATCAAAGAGGCTTTGTCGACATGTCACTGGTACTGTGCGTAAACCAATTGCACTCATTGAGCATGATGGGACCTTCTTTAGGGATGACAAATCCCTATCCCCGTTATTGGATAAGGAAGTTGAGCAGCATGAAGACCTATTGGAGGATTAGCTTCAAAAGGAAGCAGCAGTTCATGATGTTATCTATGCAACCATTGATCAGTCTACTTTCCACTAGATTAAAGGAGAACTCACCACTGCCACTGTATGGAAGAAACTTGCTTCTATCCACGGCAATAAAGGCACTATGTTTGAGACTGACCTCCTTGCCTGATTGCAGAACTCCCGTTTTATTGAGAATGGTAAAATAACTATGCATGATCATCTTGCAAGCCTAGTTATCCTTAAAGAACGACTTGCCAAAATTGATTGCCCCCTATCAGATGCATCATTTGCCAGCTATATCTGCACATCCCTATCCCTTGCGCCCTCCTATAAACCTCTCCTTACGACTCTCACTACCAATGCCCGTGTCACTAACAAGCCCATCTCCAGCCAGGATCTAATCTGGCACATTAACGAGGAAGCAAATAATGCTGCCATTGAAAGCAGTATTAATCAGCATCACAAAGTGATGGTAGCGGCTCATGCCAAAGCTAAAGGAGACTTGAAGGAAGCCAAAGGCAAATCAAAGTCAAAGGGAAAGGCAAATGACAAGTGACATTACAATAATTGCAGAAAAGATGGCCATACTGATGATCAGTGCTTTGAAGATGGCAGAGGCATGGCAGGGAAAGCTCCCAACTGGTGGGTTAAGAAGCAAAAAGAGAAAGGAAAAGACAAGTCAAAATCTGCAAACTCAGCTAAATTGGAAGAGAAAAGTGATGAAAACTATGCATTCCTTACATTTATTCCCATCGATACTCCAAATCATCCCACCAATGAAAACATTGCTCTTGCTATCACATTAGGACATAGCTACGAGGCACACACCACCTCTCCCTCAGCTGGTGTAATTATTGACTGTGGTGCAAGCAGCCACTTCTCACTATCTCGCGACAAGTTTATAAACTATGAGGAAATTAACCCCAAACCTGTTCATGCCATAGATGAATGTACCTTTAGTGCTCTCGGCTGCGGTGATCTTCACATCAGTCTTCCAATGAGGAATGGGGAAAAATCTGTACCCATTCTCCTAAAAAAGGTCTACTATGCACCACAAATGGCATTCACACTTGTCTCTGTATTGTGTCTTGACCGTGCCGGATGTTCTCTTCTGATTGAAGATGGAATATGCATTATATGCAGCCCCAAACCAAAATGGCAGGTCATTGGTCGTGTTCCTGCAGTTTGCGGACTTTATTGCACTGATTTGTCACTTGCACCACCACCTTCAAAGCACAGTGCCAATGTAGCTTCAAACCCAATCATGATCAGTGAGCTCCACTGTCAAATGGGACACATAAACCACCATGACTTATGCAAAGCTGTCCAAAAGGGTGTAATTACTGGCATAGAACTTGACATATTTTTTGAGCCAGACTTCTGCGAGGCCTGCATAAAAGGGAAAGCACAGCAGCAATCATTTCCAAAGAAAAGCAAAACTAAGTATATGCACTATGGAGAGAAAATTGTCAGCAATCTCTGGGGACCTGCACAAGTTAAATCTCTTAGTGGAGCACTCTACTTATACACCAATATTGACCTTTACACTCATGAAGAACATATCACATTCCTACCACGCAAATCCAATACATTCAAAGCCTATTGTACTTATAAAGCATGGGTACAGGTCCATTGGGGTGTGCAGATCAAAGTTTATGGAAGCAACAGAGGTGGCAAATTTACAAGTGCTGAAATAAAAGCCTATCAGGATGCCGCCGGTACCACTTGTGACCTCACAGTACATGACTCACCACAGTCTAATGGTGTCGCCAAACGTGCAAATCATACTATTGTTGAAGGTGCTCGAACCATGCTGATTGCCACAAAGCTTCCTAAAAACCTCTGGGCAGAGGCCAAACGTCATATGGTTTGGCTATGGAATTGAGCCCCCTGCAGTGCACTACCTAACAATGTAATGCCAATCTAAATGGCAACTGGAAGGAAGCCCAATATATCAAGGTTACGCCCCTGAGGAGCACATGCCTACATCCAATTATGCAAGGCAGGAAAACTTGAATCAAAGGTTGAAGAAGTAAGATTCATTGGGATTAATGAACTGTCCAAAGGCTACAGAGTGTACTGGCCTAAAAGACATGCTGTAATTGTTGAAAGGGATGTTTACTTTGACAGGAATGCTGCAGTCAGTTCTGACAGTGTCCAAATTAAGGGGGAGTGGGACTTGCCAGTCAATCCGGACCCTCCCCAGGCATCTACACCAGCTGAAGTCATCCCCAAAGTTGAAACCAACAACTCCACTGTAACATTGACTGAATCAACCAAAAGTAGCCCAGAGCCTAGCAGAATCAATGAGAAATCTGGTGAAACGCCATTAAAACTGCCACAGAACAACACAAGTACTGACAGTAACCAATTGGCACCCAAAAGCGCACCACACCTATGTACACACAGGAATTCGCTTATTGGTCTACCTCAATTTGATCCCACACAATTTAGCCAAGGACAACATCGCAACCCTACCAAAAACACCAACATCATTGAATCAGCCTTTGTAATTGATGCTCTTGACAGCCTAGAGCCTGGAAGTATTGAAATTGAAGGCACTTACAGTGAATAGGTTGAACAAGCCATTGAACACGCACTGGCTGCCAGCAAAGATGTGCCATCAATCAAAGAAGCACTCTCTGGCACCGAAACTCAAAATTGGTATTCAGTCATTGATGTGGAATTGAGTCAAATAGAAAAGCTTGGTACTTGGACCATAGTTGAAACCCCTCCAGATGTCAACATTATCCCTTGCTGTTACATATTACACCGCAAATGGGGTGCTGATGGAAACATTGCCTGTTACAAAGCCAGACTCATGGCCAAAGGATTCAAACAACAGTTTAGTATTGACTACACTGAAACATTTGCTCCAACAGTCTGTGCCGCTAGCCTCCAGATTCTTCTCTCCATAGCAGCCTCATGTGGTGCAGTGATTGAGCAAGCCGACATCAAAAATGCTTATCTCAATTCCTCTTTGAAAGAAAATGAGATCATCTACATGCAATTTCCCCCTTTCTACCGCCATTTTCACAATCTACCTCCCAAGTTCAAGAAATTACCTGACTCCAAGCTTGCCTGCCGACTTAAGCGACTACTCTATGGTACAAAACAGGGCGCGCACCACTGGTATGAAGAAGTTTACACAACATTTACTGATCTCGGCTATATCGCCTGCCAAGCTGACATCGCCATCTTTTATAAGGTTGATGGTAACAACCACACGATTGTTGCCATTGCTACCAATGACTTTACCATAATTGGTGACTCCGACAAAGCCACCACTCTCATCAAAAGGCAACTTAGCAAGCATTTTGAGATAGTTGACTTCAGAGTGATTAACTGGTTACTCAGAGTTAGCATTACCCGAAACCTAAAGGATCGGACTATTTCCCTTGGACAACAAGCTTATATCAAGCAAATACTGAAACAATTTGGTCTTGAAGAAGCTCATATCGCAGTCATTCCAATAGAAGCAGGAGCTGATTTCTTACTGGACTTCTCGTCTGTCTCTTCTACTTGCCTCCTCCCTGCCAAAAAGACATGCTACTGTGAAATGATTGGGTCACTAATGTACATAGCAATAATGACATGACCTGATATATCATACGCAGTCTCTGTCCTCTCCCAATATCTCGACACACCTAGAATGATGCATATATTAGCCATTACCTGCGTATTCCGGTATTTACGCGGCACCATCGACATGAGACTGGTTCTTGGAGGAACAGAATCCAAGGTCTCAGGCTACTCTGATGCTGATTGGGCCTCACATATGCATTGCCATTCTATTTCAGGATTTACATTCTTTGTTGGAACTGGTGCTGTGTTGTAGAGTTCTAAGAAACAATTAATCGTCACTTTATCAAGCACCAAATCCAAATACATTGTGCTTACCCATGCCACCAAAGATATCATTTGGATATACAAATTATTCAAAGACCTTTCGTTTTTCTATTCTTTCTCTCTACCTACTGATTTATACTGCAACAATCAAGGCACCATTTGACTTTCAAAGGATGCCACTTTCCATGGTTGCACAAAGCATATCAATGTTCATTTCCATTTCATTTGCCAGACCATCTCCTTGAATCACATTTGTTTACACTATGTTCCCACTTCCGATATGATTGCAGATATCTTTACAAAGTCTCTTGCCCACATCAAGTTCGAACACTTTCGCGAACTTCTCAGCATTGTATAGATCGTGTTTACATCAAGGGGGAGTGTTGAGGATATGGTCTTATCAAATAACAAGTTACATAATCTTTGTATGTTTTTTTTTTTGCATATGTTACGGTCACACCTCAATGCTCTACAATCACTGAGGTGTAAGTCCCACATTTGTTATTACATTTATCTTTACTTACTTAAATAGTATCTACTTCTTTATTTAGGTATATAGACAATATATTAGTGCTCTACAATCACTGAAGTTATCTACCTCTTTATTTAGATCTCCATTGTCATTCTGCTCCCCGAGACCAGTCCAGCTCAACAGTTTACATGGACCCCCACAAGGTTGAGGCCATTGTCAACTGGCCACAACTCCAGAATGTCAAGGAAGTACAATTTTTCCTGAGTTTCACTAATTTCTACTGGAGGTTTATAGATAACTACTCTGATATTATGAAACCCCTCAACTGGCTCATGTCACGACCCCTTCCGGAATCCCCCGGAACAGCCCCGGAACCCCACCCGGGACCCTCTCCACAACACACCCCGCTCCCGCAACTACCAACGCCGCCATTAACTCACATCACAACCGCCATCAGCCAATCCCCCGGGAACCCTGCTTCACAGACCCCGGGATCGACCACTATCAACCGCCAGATCGCTCCCGCTTCTGGCCATCACGCATCACGATCCCCCGCGCCAATTGATCGTGCACTCCACACGCGCGATCCCAGTATACAGTCCCGGCCCACTACTCAATGCCTTCCGGAAACCATCCCAGACACCCTGGAACCCCGAGATCTGACCCCGTAATACTTATAGCATAGTTCACTGCTGTATTAGTTAGTCTTGAAATTACCTGAATTGTTGCGTGCCCTTGTTTGACTGGTACGCATTGACTGGCACGCTTTGACTGGCACGCCGGAATAATCACGTGCTTTGAGTTTGGTACACACTTCGTGACTCTAAATTTACTAACCGGGTCTCGTCTTAGAACCTCCGGTTCCGACTCGACCCCCACCAACTCTCAACCCCCACCAAAACCCCGAAACCCCTGGGTCAAGTTCCATTTCCCCAGGACCAACTCCTCTGTTTGTGTCTTGAACCCTGGAGCCTTAACCCCGGAAGTTCCAGACACCCGAGTATCCGTAGATCAAGTCCACCCCGTAAGGGCGTTGCTTTCCCGGAAAGCCCCCGAATCAGCAGAACCTGACAGCTCACATGCAAGAACATGGCATGGAACTGAAACAGTAGGTGCCAGAGCATCTTTAACCTGCTCAAGGAGGCCTTCACCACTGCCTCCGTACTCTGGCACTATGACCCTGCCTTCTCAATCATCCTAAAATGCAATGCCTTCAACTATGCCATTGCCGGAATTCTCTTGCAGATAGAAGCCAATGGTGGGGAGCCCCGGCCAGTCACCTTTTACACTTGGTCCATGATTGATGCTGAGCTCAATTACAATATCTATGACAAGGAGCTCCTCACCATCATTAAAGCCTTCAAACAATGGCAAGCCTACCTCAAGGGAGCCCGGCACTGGATTCAGGTTTACTTGGATTACAACAACCTGCAGTACTTCACTATGACCAAGCAACTCAGCCAATGGCAGGCCTGATGGTCTGAAATCCTCTTGGAGTACAACTTCACAATCCAGTACCATCCAGGATGACTTGAAGCTAAACCCAATGCCCTCACCTGACAACTAGACGTTTACCCCAAAAAGTCATTTAAAGTAGAATGCAATGCATTCAATCATTGCATAGTGATCCCCCCCCAAACATCTGAATGCCATACTAATTTTAAATATGAAGGAATCCTAAGCCAGATATGCCATGCCCCCTAGGACAAGTATTTCATCAACTATGATCCTCACAACCCTCCTGACAGAACCGACTGGGATCCCGCCTTCTTCTTACCCCCCAACAAAAAACTCCTCCTCCAGGATGGCCACATCTACATCCCAGATCATGCCCAACTATACTACAATGTTTTCCACCAACACCATGATCACAAACTTCAGGAACACCCTGGAATATATAAGACCCTCCAGCTTATCTCCTGGGCTTACTTCTGGCCAGGGTTGAAAAAGGATGTGACCTGCTACATTCAATCATGCAAACTCTGCCTCTAGGCCAAGGTCCCCTAATACTGACTTTATGGGCTCTTGAAACTCCTGCCAATCAGACAATGCCCCTGGTCCTTCATATCCCTGAATTACATTGTTGAACTCCCAGAATCAGAAGGGTTTGATGCCATTCTCATTGTTGTGTGTAGGCTAACCAAATAAGGCATCTTCTTATCCTATCACACCATGGATACTGCCCCAGATTTTGCTCAGCTATTCCTTGAGCACATCTTCACCAAACATAGACTCCCAGATAACATCATCTCCAACTATGGCCCACTCTTCATGTCCAAATTCTGAACTTCCCTATATAAGGCCCTCAAAGTAAAAATTAGTCTCTCTACCACT
The DNA here is from genome assembly GCA_003313675.1 of Termitomyces heimii. Taxonomy (NCBI): domain Eukaryota; kingdom Fungi; phylum Basidiomycota; class Agaricomycetes; order Agaricales; family Lyophyllaceae; genus Termitomyces; species Termitomyces heimii. The sequence goes on from QLON01000723.1 coordinate 77,497, forward strand.
TACTACTCCAAAACCGATAGTCAGACCAAAAGGGTCAATCAGTTTCTCAAGCAGTACCTCCAACTATACATCAACTATCTATAGGATGACTGGCACACCAAGCTTTCTCTGGCTAAATTCACCTACAACAATACACTGCACTCTGCTACCAGGGTGTCCCCCTTCTTTGCCAACAAGGGATATCACCTCCGACTGACATTCTTGCTTCGAAACATCTCATCACACACTACTTATAAGGTCACTCAGAATCTTCAGTCTCTTCATGCATTTCTCTGGGAGGAAATCAACACCACAAACTAGGCCTATATGAAACATGCCGACCAGAAACAGAAAGACACCCCCAACTAGGCCCTTGGGACAAAGGTATAATTAAACCAATGCCACCTCTGCACTCACCAGCCCTCTTCAAAACTAGATTACAAGTGCCTTGGCCCATTTAAGGTTTTGAAAAAAGTCTTATCCCACACCTACAAAATTAAGCTTCTCCTGAGACTTAAAGGCCTGCACCCAGTGTTCTATATCTGCCTCCTAGAATGACATCCCCCAGACCCCTTTCCTGAGTGATGCTCTAAACCTCCTCCCCTGGTCAAGGTCAAGGACAAGTACCACTATGAAGTTAAAGATATCCTCAACTCCTGGAACATTTGTGGACAACTCCACTTTCTTGTACAATAGCAGGAGTATGGCCTGAAGAACAATACTTGGGAACTGCGCCAAAACCTTGATAGCACCCTTGACAAACTCTGAGACTTTTAGCAATGTCACCCAGAAAATGACCCTCCCAGGTGCAGGACTCACAGACAGCAATAGTGGGTGTAATCCCTGCCTCTAGGTTGAGTAGGGATTCAACTCCCATATATACCTTCTATTCCCCCTCTCTAAAAATCTCACTCTCTTTTAGTCCTCTTCTACAGTAGTGCCCCAGAGTCTGGATAAGATATTTCTTCTAGTTTTTTTTACCACCTTACTGATGCTGTTTTTCAACTCCGGGAGACTAATTATATACATTTTATATATACAATAATTTATAAACAGTGGCAATACACATACACTAACCTATGGATAGTGGCAAGAAAACAGAGGCCCCTAGATCTGGGGCCCTGAACTACCCTCACCTTTTCCTCCCTTTGGCCAGCTCTAAAAATCCTCTCCTACCCTCCCTGGACTGTAATTCTGCCATACCTTCTCTGCCAGCTGATTCCAGAATGGGAGCTATTCACCCTCATCTAAGATTTGCTTGAACCACAACTCCAGGGCCAGGACATTCCTCCAATAATGAGCTGTCACCAGCTTCTCCAGCAGGTCCAGGCTATGCTCCACTCCAAGATTCCTCACCTCCATCTGCAACCCCTCCTGCAGGGACAAAAGCACTATAGCAGCCCCATCTAGGAGCAGGCAATGCTCCTAGGCCCAACTTAGGAATATCAGTACTGACCCAATTACAAAAAGGAAATACTCACTGAGAAAGGCCATATGCCCAATTACCATGTCCTCATGCAAGGCCTCAACCAGCCCCAGACTCAACAAACTCAGCTCTGGGAGCCCCACCTGAACATTAACTTCCTCCTGGGCCACCCTCACCTCTTCTAGCTCCAAGATGGCCACCTTGTAATCCCCCTCCTCATGCTCCTCCTTTTTCCAATTGCTCTGTCCTAAACGCTTCTGCTGAACCCTCACCTCAATACCCAGCAGCTGCCCAGATAAGGGGGAAAAGGTTGCTAGAGAAAAGTGCACTGGCGGAGCCAGAAACGGAATCTTCAGAGGCAGACATGCCCTCTTAGAAGGCCCCAGGGAGGGACTGAGCAATGCCCACCTCTTCTCTTTGTTCAAGTGCCTCTTAAAGCCTTTGTGATTACTGGCCCTGGCCTGGGTTACTCAATGGGTGATCAAGACCATGGGATAACTTTGGCCCTCCACCTAATTAGCTCCTCAGCCCTCTGAACCTCCACCAGATGCCTCCACAGGCACCTCCTCCACTGGCTCCATCACCCAGTCCTGCTCCTTGACTCCCATCCTCCAAGTAATTCCCTTCAGCAGCCATCCCTACTCCCAAAAAATACAGTGCGCCCTCTACAGCGCCAACACAGAACATTGCTCATAGTTGAGGTGGCACGCCTCATACACAGCTGTATCCTGGTGAGATGAAGGGCCCTCACCAGGCACAGTGCTTGCACTGTGCCAAAATTAGCAAGGAGACCTGAAGTAAGAGACCACTCACTAGTCCATTGCTCATACACCAGGCATGGGTAAGCAGACCTCAGAGCCTTTCTAGGGCCTCCCTAAATTGCTCCTGCATTACATCTGCCCATGCAACATGACGGCTCTCCAGGATCTCTGAAATGGCCCCTATCACCATCTCAAAATGACAGAAACAGGGGGCAGACAGCCTAGAGTAGGGAGGAAATTGTAAATGGGGAAGAAAGACAGTCTTCTATGCAAAGGTGGATGCAAGATGACTCAGATGGGGCTCCAGAAGGATACTGGAGCCTGCATTGGGAGCCAGCTGGGACCTGCCTCCAGGGCAGGATTATTACATTGTTCTAAAAAAGGAAAGTCAGTTATAGCAAATAAACAACACAGCAACACTCACATTGGGCAAGCACTGCCATATGCATGCAGTATTGCACATCCTGGGCCTCCCACATGACTAGGGGGGCCACTTTATTAGTGGGCAGGGGTGTTGGGGAATGTATTAGCATATATGACATAGTTGAATTGATGGTAAAAAAATTTTTTTTTTGAATATGTAGCAGGTTAGGTGCCAGATCCCATGGTTGGACTTCAGTCCAAACCACCAGTTATACATGCCTCAAAGAGTCTTGGTGCTGAGGAGGAGGTGATGTCATGACCCCCCTCCAAAATCCTCTGGAATAGCCCTGAGACCCTCTTTCGTCAACCCTACAATGTGCTCTCACCTCCACAGCTGCCGACACTACTATCACATGCATTACAACTGCCATTAGCCAACCCCTCCAGGAATCCTGCATTATAAACTCTAGAATTGACCGCCATCAACAATCAGATCATGTGACCCACTTCTGGCCATTATGCATCACAACTCCCTCCATGCCAATTGATCGCATGCCCCACATGCGTGATCCAAGTATACAATCCCTGCCTGTTACTCAATGCCTCCCAGAACCCATCTCAAACACCCCAGAACTCCGAGACCTGACCCTGTAGTACTTATAGCATAGTTCCCTGTTGTATTTGTTAGTCTTGATATTACTTGAATTGTTGCATGCCCTCTTGCTTGACTGGTATATACTGACTAGTATGCTTTGACTGGCATGCCTAAATAATTACATGCTCTAAGTTCAGTACACATTTCATGACTTATAATTTGCTAACCGGGTCTCATCTTAGAACCTTTGGTTCTAACTCAACCCCCTTTAACCCCCAACCTCTACAAAACACCTAAAGCCCCAGGTCAAGTTCCATCCCCCAGAACCACCCCCTGTCCATGTCTTGAACCCTGGAGCCCTAGCCCTGGAGCTCCAAACACCCGGATATTCATAGATCAAGTCTGCCTTGTAAGGGCATTGCTTTTCCAGAAAGTCCCCAACTCAGCAGAACCTGACATAAAAGAAGTTACAAAAATAAAGAAGAAAGAAAATGAGCTAGAGTTGAATTAAAAGTTAAAGTTGAGTTAAGTTGAATAGGATTTGAGCAGAATAGAACAAAGACTTAAAAAAACTCAAAGGAGTAAAAAAGGGTTAAAGAAATAAAGAGGAAACAAGACAAAATAAGAAAGAGTAAAATGCTGAAGTTTATATGAAATTGTGAATGTATTATATTCTATCTAGAAAAGCTTAGTGATTTTTTAATTGGATTAGTGATATTAGAAATTGGAAAAGAAAAAAGTGGGAATTGATATAGCTCTACTTAGAAGAGTGTAGTAGATTTATGATAGTAGAGCCATTAAATTGAAATGTTTCTAAGAAAGAAAGCTAACCTGAAGTGACATTGCAACTACTAATGAGTTTGCTATTAACACAAAATATAATGATAAAAGCTTAACAATAACATCTAATCTTAATGCACTTAGTCAAGCAGAAATTGTGGAAACTCAAGTAATTAGAAGCCTCTATAAGCCTAAAGTTAAAGCAAAGAAAGAAAATCAACAAGCAATGATTAATGCTAAGCTAATCTAAATATAGAAGATAAAAAAACAAGAAGTAGGACATTGTGACTAGTGCAGAGCCTTTAACACCACTTTTTCAGACTACTTTCTATAGCACATAATTTATCAAAGGCAGATAACTTTTAATGCTATAAAACAACAATCAATTTAGAAAGAAAAAACTTTGTTTTTATGAAATAAACAGAAAAAGATGAGAAGTAATATTGGCAAGTCAGTAATACACTTTAATATATGCAGCATAACTAAGCAGAAGCAATTAATGGAATGAAATAAGATATATAGGTTGAAGGAAGAAGAATAATAATTGAAAGAAGGCAAAAAGGCATAAGAAATATATTCTTAAAGCATATTAAGCAAGTAGTAAGTGAGGCTGTTATTCTTGAAACTTAACAACTGTAAATTTTGAAAATAATGGATTAATTATTTAAATAGTCATCAAGTATAGTAGTAAAGCATTAACATATAATAGCAATTTCAAGTAATTCTATAATATCATAACTTAGTATATAAATAAATAATGTAAGCAGAAGAAAATAACAAGTTATTTATAAAATTATTAAGCTCAGTGTTAGTGCTAAAACAATTTAAGCTCTTTATGCACTTTATTCCACAATGCTCTAAGCAATGCTTTTTTATTTTGCTTGACTTTTATTCTTTACTGTGCTCTCTGCCCACAGCTCATAATTGTGGCTAATATTATATTTTATGCTTTAATTTTTAATTATGCTTATAAAAACTAATTTACAAGTTTCATCATCTTTGTCTTATATTTATTAACTCTACTGACAAGCCATTAGAATTATTACCAACTTAGCAAATTACTTAAGCAGCACTAAATAACCAACACCCTATTATTTCAGATATACTATTTAATATGCATTGTTGTTCAATAGCACTGAAATGTAATAAAATATTCATGCATGCCAAACCCACTCTTTGCTTTGACTACTAATAACTGCATTACTACTATACTATCAGTTCAATATTACCAACATCATTATATCAAATTATAAAAGTTTATTAAAAACCTATTCAAACTCTCATCAAGTTGTAGTACCTGACTATTTTTACATTAGTTATAGTAGCTTTAAGATGCTTCACTAAAGTTCTGTTACACTTAGCATATTGTAGCAACTGCCTAGTTATTTAAGGGTTTTATTAAATTACATCTTATTTATCTTTTTTTAATAATTATTTTACACATATATATATTGCCAAATGCACAACTCCATCACTGCAACTCACAAATTATGGTGTGCAGAGCATCAGCTAAGAATCAAAGAAGTAGTTGCTCATATATAATACAGTAGCACTATAATGCTTTACTTACTATTTTTTATAATTGTATATTTCTTATATGTATATAATGCATATATAAATATTGTATTTTATTAACTGCTTAGCAATTAGATAAGCAGTCTTGTTTTATCTTACACTGCATAAATAGAGAATTCATATTTTGAATATATTTTATTCTGCATAATAAGATATAGCAAGCTTGTAATATTATTATATTTTTTTTAATAATTTAACTGAATTACTCACTCTTGGCACTTAGCACTTGCTTTCTACTACAATTAAACTTCTCAAGTTCTGTACTTTGCATATAGACATGCATAATAAACTTTTTAAATATCAAATAGAAAATCTATCAACATAAAAATATTGAGCAATCTGCTCAACAAATCAAAAATGCTTCTAAAGCATTAAAGAATACAAGGCAACCTCTATTAATAGATGCACCAAGATATTAACTTCCACTTAAATGGAATAGTAAATAAATGCTAAAAGAACTTTCTATAACAAGAATGAAAAATATTGTCTAGTTAAAATAGTTTACTAAGCTATTACAAGTTGCAACAGAGTCATTACTATGCATCCAGATTCTTTCAATGCAGTTGATAATATAAACAAATATTGCACTACTCAAGCAGTGTTCTGAGGATATAACACAGTTTATTGAATTAATTTCAAATATAGAACTAATATAAAGAGCACTTTTTAAAGCTATTTAGCCTATATAATAATGAGGATATCAGAGTCCATTTGTGATAGAATACTGGTAATAGCATAGTCTAAAGCATTGAATTTAAGAATAATAGGTAGCAATGAATCAAAGTGTTAGAAGATAGAGGCAGAGATGAAGGCCTTCTTTAAAAGTTTAAAAATGTTTTGTTAATTAGAGTTCTAGTTTTAAAGATGGTTTTTCTGAATCAGATAGTTGAGGCATTTGGTGATATCAGAGTAATTGTCAATGAACTGCTTATAGAAGTTAGCAAAACCTAGAAAAAACTATACTTCTTTAATATTCTGAGGTTTTAGCTAGGAGGTAATTACTTTGACTTTTGCTGGATTTATTTAAACTTCATCAGAAAATATGATAACATTAAGATATTTAACTTTGATAATGTAGAATATGCATTTTTTAGGTTTGGCATGCAGATTATTGATGTGAAATTAAGTTATTTGGATTAGTTTGAATAGAGACAATCACAAATGAACTAGCTTTTACTAAGTTTTAGGGCTGAATTACACTTTACAAAGTACTTTTATGTGAATAGTAGAGTTTATTGATTTTCAATCAATGCAACTTTAGTTACACCAAAGAAAGGTCCAAAAAGTATATTAAACTAATGATCTAAAGTATACTATTGCCTTGAGCCTAAGATATCCACTTTTTGGAGATTTTAAATATAGGCAATCAGCAATCTGCTGAATATTACAGAATCCTCCTTTATTTATATTATTTCTCTTCTTTGTAATGTATAACATTTTTTAGTTATTCTAAGCCATTTTCTGGCTATTGAGCCTCCATTTTCTAGTTCTAAGAGACTTGGTATAAATTTTCCTGGCTAAAAGAGGATTCCCTAATATTTTTAGTGCTCTAATTTTGTAAATTATTAATGTAAATTATTAATGTCTCCAACAGTTCTTCATTAAATTCCTCTGGATCTTTTTCATCAAGTGTGGATTGATTAGACTATTCTAACAATACTAAATACAATAGAGTTTAATAGTTGTTCCATTGAGATATAAGCATTTTACCAAAGCCTACTCAATTTTTCTTAATAACTAAGTTTAGCTTTTTCCATCAAATTGCTGATCCCTCTATTAGTTTGCCATGGAATGTCTTTAAACAACTTTTATTATATATAGATTGATTAGGCAATCAAAACAATATTTAATATGTAAGAGTTTACATATATTTTTGCTGAAATATGCCCATTTTATTGCCAAGATATGATGCTAAATTAATGGCCTTGCACAGCCACAGCCCCATTTAGCAGCAGATTATCTTACTAGTTGATGTAATCATATCTTTTAATAATGCTATCAGATCTCATCAAATTAATTAAATTCCATCAGATCTGTAGTAATTGCCTTAATTTGTCATTAGTACACTAATAATTTCTGTTGAAAATGCTTAATGTTTATATAAGATAAATTATCTAATCTTTAAAGACTTGAACATAGTTACATGATTATAGTTATATGATTGATTTGGGTATGCATTAGATCAAAATACTAATAAGCTGATTTCTCAACATTTAAGCCACCAATAAAGCTGATTTAACATAATTTAGAGAGGGCTTTTTAATATGGTTTTGGCTATATCATTTGCATACAGTTTTTAACAGAAGTCTGTTTTATTCAGACTTTTTAATAACTAATAGCTTTATCTTGTCTCATTATTGAAATAAACATCTCATTATACTTTTAGAGCCATTTTAAATGCATCAAACACATTTTTAATGTTTTACAAGTGAGTTAAAGAAGATTAAGATGTTGTTTAGATATATATTGATAAAAATATTATTCATATCATAAAAAATGTCATTTATGAAGTATTGAAATATAGTAGAGAAGTTAGTTATTTTGAAAAGTATGACAAAGTACTCAAATAAACCATATTGTATTCTAAACACTATTTTTCACTTATAACTCAGGGCTATCTAGACATTGTTATATCCAGATTGAAGATCAATCTTTGTATAAATCTTAGTGCTGCAGAGGCAATTGATGAGATCATCAATGAGTGAGAGAAGGTAGCAGTTTTTCTTAATAACTTAGTTCAATTGGCAGTAATTGATGTAGAGTTAGAAAAAGTCATTCTTTTTCTTGGTAAAAAGAACAGAAGCATTTAAAAGATGCTGAAAGTCATATGAATCTCCTTTCAAACATGTTATCAATGTATTCCTTCAGAGCTCAGAGTTCTATCTCTGATATATTTATAGATCTTTTCAAAAGGTGGCATTTAATCATTTTTTAGCTTAATTTGGTAATTATAATGGCAATGAGGAGGCAATTCTTTGGTGCTGCCTTTAGAAAAGCAAATTTGTAGTATTCAGAGAAAATGACCTCTTGCAAGATTTATTTTTCTATTTTTAGCTCTGTTGCTACTTGATTAAATTAAAAGTGTTTTTTTAAAAAGCTAGAAGTGATATAGGTTAGTAGACCTCAGCTTTCAATTAGATGAATTGTGTAAATGGCATAATACTAATGAAGTATATGTTAAGTATATGTTGAGCTTGCTGGGCACTATGTCTAATTATTTAGAGCTTTGTTGGAGATGGGGGCACATTGACCAGAATTGCAGGTGGCTCTTATACTTATTCTAGAAAATGTTAGATGAAAATATTGAAGTGAGCAAATGCATAAGTAAAGTTTGGGTTGTGTCAATTTTTATTGTGATAGTATTTTTACCTCTCTCTTTTAGGTTCTAAAGAAGAGGGATGGCCTAGTTTTAAATTGTTTATAGTCAAGATCAGTCATGGTTGGGCTCATCTTCGGTGGTCAAGTTGTGCTATAATTTAAAAAATATGGTAGCAGTCAGTCATACTTCTTTAGTGTCAAATTTCATGCTTATAGCTTCCTAGCTGATGTCAGGGCTCATTATTCAGAGCTAAGGTAATCCTAGAATAATGGGAGTAGTAGGATGTAGCTAAGTCAAATAAAAATTAATAGAAAAATTTAACCCATTTGTAAGTGTGAGTTTATCTTTATAGTATTGTGTAATAGGCTTAGAGAAGGTGAGTTGGCCATTAATGAGCTGGATTAGTGAGTTTGTCCAAGTCCTTGCCTAGCAATGCTCAGTTGTAGCTGACAAATGTTCTAATAGCACTAACTGTATCCATTAAACACTGACTGGTGTCTGTATATTAATAAGTACAGAAATAGAGTTGTTTACAATACAAACTGAGGATTAAACACTGGTTGGTATCTATATATTAATAAGTACTCAAATTCCTATCATTGTTTAAATTGTCAAAGTAATCATTAGTGTCAAGCAGATCTTTAAGGTTGTTTACATCTTCCACTGGGGAATTACTGTATTTAGTAGTCTAGATGCAGGCCAAAGAGTAATTGCAAGGTGATCTTGTAAGATTTGAGCAGTTATTGGAGGTTTTGATGGAGTTGGTCAAATTTTCCTGGATGCAGGAGTACTGAGTTCAGAGTTGCCATCTTATATTGCTAGTGAGGCTTTGGCCTTCTTTAAGTCATTGCACAAGGAACTGCTTCACTTAGTCTTCCCAATGGCATTAGTTAATCTGCATAATAAGATTTTTGAAGCCATTATATATGACTGTAACATCAATTATATCAGTTACACTGCATGAGATCAGCATGATATCACATGTGACAGTCATGTGATTCAACCTCAGAATATTTTCTATTGATGGGCAGAGTGGTAAACTTGTTCTCTTTGGATTTGCCAGGTTAGCACTTATTTATTAATATAACTTTGTATCTTCCTCTGCCAGCTGTGTGACTGAGCTACAGCCTCCAGAGGTCACTCTTACAGCCACTGAGGGAGGCAGAATTGCCTTCAATTGTCTATCTTTGCTCCCTTTCTGTTGCAGCCTCTCATTTTTTGATCAGAGATCTTCTACATGCTTTAGAAAGTCCATGCTGTCTAAGAACTTAGTGGTGTGAAGGTGCTTTTCAGCATTTATGGCAGTAATCTCTGAATACACTCCATAATTTTCTTTCAACACTGTTCAGGCATCTGATGCTAACCCACCCATTTTAATCCCTAGGCCCATGGGATTTTTGTGTTGTAAATAATTAGTTTTAGGGTCCAAGCATTCCTTTCTTCCCATTCCTCAAGTGATGAGTACTTCAACAACCACTTAGTGGGTTTGTTTCACTATCTTTTACATCACCTTTGGCCAGTGGCTTTGTTATTGTGCTTTCAAGGTATCTGTGGGCACCTCATGCTCTTGTGGCAATTGGGACACAATTTTTAAATATGGCATAATTTGTGCCATCAAAGTGTGCTTCTTTGAGGGACGTTTGGTGAGTTCAACATTGTAGATGTCATATGTGATGTAGAGTGGGATGTGGGTAGCATGTGGTGGTGCAATCAGTGTAATAATCTGCCAGGTCGTGTAATCAGAGCAGGGGCTCTATAAATATATATATATACACAAAGGGGGAGTACAAATGAGGCCAATAACCTGTAGACGAATACAGTTGTTGAGTTCTCAGTCACACCGTAAATGCTTAGTACAACTGAGTGTTACCTGTAGACAAATACAGTCGTTGAGTCTACAGGTTATATGAGTACGCATAGTAAGTAATAGAATAGAGTATGAGCTCACCCTCAGTCACACTGTAAATGTGTAGTATGACTGAGGGTGGCTTTCTGCAGATAAGCAATTAAGTAGTCAAAATAAATAAGGTTTACTTCCAAAGAATGTTAAATACCGATCGCTGTGCCTCTCTGGCCAGGGCACGAAAAACAATCGTGAGGTGTCCATAAAAGGCAATTCACTTTGCGATTGAAAAACATACGGTCGTGGAAGTCCTCTCCTCAACACCGAGTCCACTAATATGCCGCTGCAAGAAAGTTATCGTATGAATCTCGTTAAGTTGCAGCAAACAATCTCCTGTCAGAATCCAATTGACAAAAGTAAAGATGTTGTTCTTTTTTCTTTGAAGAACATGTGCCCAGTGGCAGTGCTACTTGGTCAAACACGTGATATTTACACTGAATCGTGTCCCGTGTCAACCCTCTAGCACAACCTCTGTTTCGCGTTTCCCCCATCGCGTTTCCCCCATGATGGCGTACGTTCAGGTTGAAGCTGACGACGTGAGCACACTCTCTTTAGACTTAAATCCCCCATTGAACGATCTTTGTAGAGAATTGAAGAAGGCCCTGAGGGCTTGCAATTCAAATGCAAGGCATTCTCAATCTGACTTCGTGTAATTCGTCGCTTATCTCGTTTACCT
>QLON01000724.1:0-81601 GCA_003313675.1 Termitomyces heimii
GTCCAGCTACCAAGGATGATAGACCGATTGGGGAGTTTAATGATTCCCAAGAATGCACTGAAAACCACCATTCTGTGAGTGTGAGTACCCAAGTAGCAAGTCAAGTAGCGGTTACCGAAGAGAAAGGTGCACATGAGGTAGGGACACTTTCAAATATTGACGCATTTCTCGCCCAAAACGTGTTTTATTGTGTGAAGAACTCTAGGGTATGCTCTTCCGTCGCTGGAGGTTCACACTTTCCATCAAGCGCATCACAAGTCTTGGGCTCCCTCCTCGCTGGCCGAACCCCTTACGTTGATCGGACAGATGACAACCCCTCTAACGGGATGGCTCGCACGCGATCACCAATAGACATCTACCGTAAGCCCTCCTTCTTTCTGGAACATTCGTCTCCTGAACATAGAGTGACAGTACAAAGGTCGATTTTCGATGTCACGGTTCCTGGTATCGATGTCGAGCCTCCGGTAAACATGACCCCTAATTGATGTCCGCACTCTAGTCACTATGTTTCAATAGTCGCAGTCTCCAACCAACACTTCTCCAGGAACGACCGTCGATCCGGTCTTGCTCACACCTGAGCACGCCAATCTAGTGACAGTCGTCCCAGACCCCTTTCAGCTTCCCGGCAGCCCATCAGAGCCCTCTGAAGAATCATTGTCGATGCCGGTCGTCGAACAGTTGCCGCCAGGTTTTGTTCCGCATCTCGTCACAGACCTCAAGTCAAGTGAAGATGATCACCTGAAGTCAACTAAACATACCCACGCAGGCCACCGGATTGCTTCCAGACCACCTGAAACACGGGTCGCCACGACATCCAGTAAATTAAATTGAACTCGATTGTCGTCTGCTGGCCATGATTCTCTACCTTTGACTGCTGTGCCTCCCGATTTTCCGATGGTGGACAATAGTTAGACTTGAGGATTCGCCAGTTGCGCTAATAGACGATCGTTTCCCTGTCTTCCGATGAGTGAATTGGATCCTAGCATGCCTCATTGACACACGCTTGAAATGCCTCATATACCTGAGATTCGCATTTCCCGGCACATGGTAGTTCGCAAGGCTGCTGGGTAAATGCTTGTAAACTACGCTTCGTTTCGCGTTATGGTTCAAATGACATAAATATTCCCAAACAATTAAATAATCACGACTCAACAAGGAACCAGTGCCAACACGATGAGCAGGCGCTCGTTTGGCCTTTGTATCATCCCCCTCATCTTTAGTATTTTGTTCTTATTCTTCAACATTACTCTTGCAGTCCCCGTATCATGCAAATTTTCTTGTCCCACTACCGACGTAAAGGGTAATGCCCTGATCACGTCGCCTCACTCCACACCATACGATGGCCCATACTCGATATTTGATTGCGTGTAATTTCAAACCAGTTTTCACACTGCGCAATGACAGTTAAAGTATAATCTAGATATGCTCTCCCAGGGACAGCAACTCTTCCACATACTTGCCGGTATGACAAGGTACGTTCATATCAGTAGCTGGCTGACTTGTACTAAGGATCGATCATCTTGGAAGGTCAATGGCATATACACCTTAGGATCTTCAAAATATAATGATTGTCCAATACAAGCGATACCCTGCTTGGAAGACTCGACACCTCATTTCTCAGCACCAGACAAGGTGGAGATACCTCCGTGGATCGGCCCAGGGAATGATATGCTTTACTACAAGGAACACCCGCCATCCCCTCAGTCTCCAGAGTAATGATGCTCTATTCTGATTTGTTTTCCACGAGAGAAGCGGTTATTGGACTACAAATGAAAAGTAGCGGCATTGTAAACACTACGCTCCGTCTCTCGTTGAATCGGCCTCTCGGCAAATAATATCACCGTCGTTGCTCCCCAAACTTCTGTTAATCTTGATCTAGAAAGATTGACCTTGGTAACATTTTTGCAGGAGCATTCAAGGTGAAATTCTTGACGTATTAAGTATGCACATTCTATTACTCTGCTAAAACGCAAGAAACGTGTCAACCCGAAGTATTCGCAACGCCACCAAACATACCGATCAAAGCAACCTATGAGCGTTTAACTTGATCAAAATCGCCATTTCTCTGACTTGCACAACTGGAGTCCAATCGACATCACCCAAATGACCTCTATGGTTTTCCTGCCCAATCACTATTTCGCATCACTGCTAATCTTGTTCAATATTTCGCCGAAAGCGAGCCATTTGACATCTCTCTAAGATTGGATGAAAGAGCGTTCATACTATAAAATAGAACTGAAATAGGACTTGCTATTTTCGTCCGGTATAGTTAGACTGAGGGAGCTGAGACCTGGATTTACGGAGCGGAGGCATGTCCCAAGGGAAAACTTCGTTTGTCAAGATAGTAGACACGCCAGTCCCGCTGGAAAAGTGCTGAGAAAAGATAATATAATTGGGTACAGCAATACTCACAGAAAGGATGACCTCGTACGACTATTTGCTGACGCCATGACGTTTAAAGCGCAGGAAAATGACCTGGTGATCATAAGGAATTAGCACAGTTGTCAAACCCAGCTTGTCATATAGAAGATCCTGAAGTGACCCAAGACAATGTATTTCCCTTTGTGCTAGTGCTACGTGTGGTAATTACTCGCCAGGGTCTTCTGTTCTGCTTGTCGATCTAGTTATCTGCCCGGACTTTCTCGTTGGAACTTTCTCTATCGCTCCGATCAAAAGACTAACAAGCCATGATATGACTCTCCCAGACTTTCTCGATGGAACTTTCTCTATCGCTCTGATCAAAAGACTAACAAGCCATATGACTTGGGTTCAACTTAATATGACTATCCGTTAGTAGCCTAGACCAGATTCTAGAATTACTTGTCTATCCGTTTATTCTCCCCTTCTCCTTGATGACTTAGCAGTAATAGTTCTGGCATATTAGTTGTCTACTTTTTGTATTTATTTGCTATCTCTCCCTTTGTCTAGCTGGTCTCATGCCTGATCATTGCTCCTCAATTCTGGGCCTGACAAACTGGGCTTGATTCTTTAGGTGTCTTTCTATCTGATAACTCCCCCCTTCCTCTGCTTGGTCTACAAAAAATTGACGATAACCGCTGTCCTGTCATTTCCGGTTTAATTCACTTTATCTCTGTCATTCGTGTCCTTAAAAAACGAATTGTCCACCCTCCAAAAGTTAAACAGACCTTGAGCATGGAAAACAACCTTACCAAATCGACAGTTTCAGTTTAATTCTCCAATAGTCGTTTCCCCCTACTACAACGATATAATCCGTATCACGCGACCTTTTCCCTTTGCAGGTAAATCTCCTACGCCTTGGGCAAGCTGGACTACTGATCGGTATTTGCCGGTCTTTGTGGATGCATTTTACTTCTTACTCCCGTCGAGGTATACAAAACACCATCCTCAGTCGACTATATTATCGCAAGTGACAAGACTAATCTTGTATAGCTCTACTACAACTCTATAAGTATATTTATATCTGTGAATTTGGTAGATGCTCCTGAGATTCATAGGGATTAGTTACTGGTGTTATTCGAGCCGCCACCGAGGTGACCAGCAATCGATTTTGCCTCTTTCCCCAACAGTTTCAGACCCTTGACTAGGAAAATGAATTTCTAAGTGTCAGAAGTATATGTTAAAAACAAGGACATACGAAGGAAGAAACGCCTATCGAGCTCCGAGGTTTCCACGCCAGCCAACTCACGCTTTTCAATCATTTCGTAGACATAACTCTGAAGTTGGCGAACCTCAGCTTTAGTGAGACTTCGTCTAGCTGCTTGCATATAGGCTCCTTCAACCCGTACAGGTTGTGAGAAAGTTTGCGACAAAGCGGCGAGGATGAACATGGCGAGGACAGAGAAGCGCATTATATGGGTATGGTTGTATAGTATTAAGCTCAATTTAGAGGGAGGGTTTCGACCAGCGAGGCTTCGAGAAGTTTTGTTTGAGCGTGGAGAAAGGACCAGCCGTTCGTGGCTATTTCTCAGCAATACGGTGTCTCTTAAAGAAGTAGCTGACCCTATTTTAAGCTCACGGCGACCTGGCAGTGCATCTTGACAAAAGTTCATCAGCGACCTTATAGATGCATCTGCTTGTTATTTCACCAAGTATAATGAGAGGCGATGATGTCAACAACGATGGAAAGCTATCAGAGTTACGCCATGAATGGTCATTGCAACCCTCGCTTTCCTGACTGCCCTACTCCTCTAAGTTGAATAGTTATGTTAATTAGTCCTTCGTTTGAAACACGCTACAAACAGTCACAGCATAACAAAGATTGAGTTGTGGGGCTTCTCGCAATCTTTCTCCTGAGCCATAAGTCTCAAGTGACTGTTTGACAAATGATTATTGTTGGGACCGAACGTTAGCGACGCTTCAGCATAACAACAGTATGACCATCACCCTGTTCCAAGGCGCTATATATATGTATGTGGAGTATCGGATATATTCTAGGAGACGCAAGCACTGAAACACTGCTACAAATGATACAACAATCAGTGCTACCTGTTGGAGATGTGATGATGTGAAGAGTACCACAACCACGACGCCAGGGCCAACTGGCCACCGACTCTTTACCACCCGCTGCTTTGTCCCAGACATTATATATTGACACTTACGGACAGTCGTAACCTCAGTTCATTGACACATTCTGAGGGTACGTCTTCTCTGATACTTCTACAAGAACACAATTATTAACTACCAATACCTGGAATTAACTTACGTGTTATTTACTAGGTACTCACCAATACAGTTCGTTGACACGTTCTGAGAAATTAACTTATGTGTTATTTACTAGTGACCTCAACTGTACAAGCAAGACTGGTTCTCAACAACATGTCATAAACAAGCCCATTAGCAAACAATGTCTTGAATAAGCGTTAACATTGATTATACAGGGAGGAACTCATCAAAGTAGAAAATATAGTCCCTGACCAAGGGAATCAAGCGTGACCGCGAACAGGCTTGGGCTGGTACCTATCACGCAACCAAATCGATCAAAGTCCCGTTCTCAAAAAAGAAAGATGAATCAGACTCGGTACTTACAGCTCTTCAAGATACTTCATCTCCTCCTCACTCAAATCAATCCCCGTTGTAACCGCCTCTCTGAGCCTCTCGGCAGAATTAACACCAACGATTGGACTAGCAACCTTCATTCGGACCCATGCAAGCGCAATCTGAGCTTGTTTTACGCCCTTCTTTTCTGCAATTTCTGCTACACGTTTGATAATCTCTCGATCGGCGAGTGTGATCTCGCGGTCAAATGGTGTATTCTTAATCGAATCGCTGCGAGTTGTACTGACTTCAAGAGGACGTGCGAGAAAACCGGAAGCGAGTGGAGCCCATGGAATGAGGCCTATGCCATGGTAATTACAATATGCGTTCATTTCTCGTTCCTGTTCGGTATGATATGTCACCAACAGCCTGAAGAGGGAATGCAGAAAGGAAGGAAAGAAAGGCATACCTCCTCCCGGTAGAGCAACGAATACTCGTTTTGCATGCTGACGAATTTCGTCCACCCATGTTTATCCGCAACCTCGTTCAATAGAGCAAACTGCCATGCCCTCATGCTGCTCGCACCGATGTATCTAACCTTACCACTTTGCACGAGATCATGAAGCGCTTTCATCGTTTCCTCTACCGGCGTTCTTGGATCAAACCTATGGATCTGCAAAAGATCGACGTAGGTAAGTTTGAGGCGTTGAAGAGAGGCGTCGACGGCGTTGAAGATTGCTGCACGCGAGAGTCCACTTTGGTTGACATAGTCACGTTGATCGCGGAGGTTTGGGTGGAAGGCGGTGCGTATTCCTGGTGACTTTCCAACGAGGCCATGGCATTTTGTAGCAATGATCAAACGCTCGCGGGGAATTTTTCTCTATATTAGGCCAGTAAGGACTCTGAAATTTGGGATACTGTAGCGGTATAAGCCTACAGACCTGTTCAATCCATTTCCCAATGATTCGCTCGGACTCGCCATTGGAGTATACATTTGCAGTATCAATGGTAGTGATGCCTAACTCCCAAGCAGTATCGAGGACCCTGAATGCCTGCTCCTCGCCTATTACCCAATTCTGCGGCAGTTTCCAGATTCAATATTTCTTGTGTGAAACTTAAGAACAAGAAGACTTACAGCCCAATCGGGCGAACCGAAGCTCATCGCTCCTACCTACATGCACAGAATCATATATGAGATACACTGTTTGAGAGAAATGAATAACAAAACATACAATTGGAACGGAGACTCTCAGTCCCGATTGACCAAGCTGGCGATATTCGACTTTCATTGAGGACATACTTTGTCTCTGTGAATCAGGAAAAGGACTCGAGCTCCCGGGAACAATTGGGAAAAACAGATGATGTTTTTATATATGCAGACTTCGGAATCAACCATACACTTGTCATATATGGTAACGCGTACGAACTCAGGTGTGAGAAAAGATATAGATACTGTAAACTTTGTTGCCAGGAAGTGCTCAAATTGGACATGGTCTTGTCCTACGGCGTTCCGTCTGTCCTGCGGCACTCCATCTTTGTCCTGGAATCAGATGCGGAATGCCTTTGATTAGAATATAAGAAAGAAGAATTGGTCTGTGTGGAAACGAGCGAGTCTTCAAATCGAAGAATTCATACTACGATAGATAAATCACTAAAATATGTCCAAAGTATAATCAATCAGATCTAATCATCATACTACAAAGATAGAAATAAATCAGTCATTCATACCATTGAAGACAGCCACCGGTACATACCACAATATACATAGATCCAGGCCAAGGGCTGACAGTTCCGTTCCGCTGAACGAAGAAGTCAACTTCTGTCTCATGAAGGATTTCAGAAAGACGATGGAGGTCTCCTGCATCGCCAGAGGCTCGTCGCACATTCTTGAGACTGAAAACCACTTTGACAATTTCAACAATAGTCTTGTGCACAAAAGCCTCATCGGGGCAGTGACGGAAGGTAGTGCCGTTGATGCAATAAGATGCTGCCTGACGCGTTGGATTGACTTTGGTGGGTTCAGGGAATTCAAGAGGCTAGAACACATGGACTGTATCAGACGTCAACATAATTCAAGAAAGCAGTACATACATTAAGGTAAGCATTCCTAAAGCTAGCCCAAATGCGATCACCAGCTTTGACTTCCATATGAGGATATCCAGGACCTTGATCAATTATACCATCTTCAACGACTTCTCTCCAGAGACCTGAGTATTGGGGCTGAAGGCCTGGAGATTGATTGACGATCAATTATTCACCATATATCAAAAAATAAATATCTTACGCATCGCTTCACGAACATATCCGGACAATAAGGTCTCGTCGCTCTGAGAGACGTTGTTTGCTACCAAACCAACAATGGCTTTTCTTTCCTCTGTACGGGCATCGTCGAGATAGAAGTCAATGACATTAACAGCGGCATGGGCAAAGTCAACGGTAGCAATTGCAATGCTAATAATGTTACCAATCAACTCATCAACGGGACGACCGGTCGCTATCAAAGCACTGAGGAAGGGATACCACGATTTCCTATTTGGAGGCCGGAAGAAGGAAGAAATACGAGCAATCACTCCACCAATCAGATTCTGCTCGCAATTAAATTACGGACTGTAACAACATGAAATATAATGTGGAACTTACCGGTGAAGTTGAAGGCGAAATTTCGATCAACGATCTAGCTATCAGAGCCTCAATCATCCTTTCCGCTTGAGTCGCAGCCTCGTATATACTAAAATGGTTCTCTGGCTGATCAATTACAAGGAACGTCACACTGCAAAAAAAAACATCTGAAACCATCTGCATCGAAATGGGCAAATCAACGTACGTATACTGTCGAGGAATGTTCGGTGAAGATATTACGTGCAGTGTAATTCAGGATGAGAAACTCACAAGTATCGCGAGCATGTCGAAAAACTCATTTTCAGTGAAAATACCGCGACTCTGCGTAGTCTTCAGAGGTATACCTGTCTAGAAAAAGGGAGTACGATAGCAATAGCACCTCATTGATGACATCATGAAGAGGTCGAATCTGACTCACCACTTTGTCTGCGGCAATATGGGCAGCTACCGCGTTAATCACGTCTTTGACGATATCGACGTAATTTCCTGAGACATTTGGATATCTATAACCAGCCAGTTCAGCTCAGTACAGAGTGCACACTAGATATCAAGAGTCAAAACGCACTTCCATGACTTCTCTTTGATTTTGGCTCCAACAGAGGCGGCGAATGCAGAAACGTATTGGTCCAGAGATTCTTCATCGGGAAATATTGCATGGACAATTGCTTTATCAGAATCACGTCTAATGGACTAATTCTAAGACAAAAGAGCAGGGTGCGATGTCGAGTCACATACCCCCTAGCTGAGTCAAACACCAGAGGAGAGCCATAACCAGGTATTTCGTAAATGACTTTGAAGCGAGATGGATCGCTTAACACGGCTTGGATTGCCGTAAAGGTGTTGATACCCTTGGTAACAGGTAGTGCTTTGGGACGCTGAAAGGTGTATTTCTTGTTAATCTTCTGTCGAGTAAGGCTATCTTCCATGGTTTTTGGAGTAAAAAATGGATATAACGAATACACCGAGTTCTTGACAATACATTTCGTTAGACAATCTACATAGAGTATCATTGTACATACCCAAGGAAAATGGCGAGGAAGATGACGAAGGAATAACTTTGGAACTGGAAAAGGTCAAGCTTACTTAGAAAGGTTCGACTTATTGTGCTTACTTTGCCCGCCCAGACCACCATTATTCATATCTCGCTGACAGTCATAGAATCCCCAGGTTGTCAGATTAGCAGCTGTGGCGGTGATAAATTGGCAAATCACCATAAACAATATGAAATTTGCCTACGAGTGAAGTCACTAGTATAAAACCGATCACCTCGTACGAGGGAGATGGCATCACCAAGAATGGCACGAGTAATCTGGAGAAAGTTCAGAACTGTTACATTGAGGTCAAATTATGGCCTACAGTGTAATGACAAGCGAAGCGGAAGGTATCCGTCAAGGGCATGGCTGACTCAGCTTGCAGACCAGTCTACAAAATAGACCTCACGTCAAGGTCTAGAACAAGGAAGTGTTCAACTCACATAGAGTTCCAGGTTATCAACATGACCATACAAGCGGCGAGCAGCACTCTGTTAACATATCAGAAAGTCAAGTACCAGAAGGGAAAAAAGACTTACAGCTATTTCAGGGTCAGGGTTCCATTCCTCAAACGTTTTGAACTCTACATTGGACAAATTTGGATACGCGAACACAGTTTTGTCGTGGGAAGACTCACCTCGTAGACCCAAGAACTTTCTGAACTCGTTCATAGTGCAGACACCCCAATCACGAGACTGCTCGATGCCCATCATTTCCACAAGGCGGAGAGCGGTTGGTGTACCGCGAGCTCGGAAAGCGCCAGCAGGGCTCTCTGTCGCAGCGTGCAAGATTGCGGCCAGATCGTCGTCGGAGAAAGTTCCGTCTGGGCCACGTTTCAATCTAGAAGTCATGAATGAATCGATGGGGAGTCAGTATTGTCTTATGATATGGCACTACATACCCTGCGAATGTTCGTTCGGAAGGCTTGGTGGTCGCATCCAAGGCCTCAGACAGCATGCCGATGTTCTTTAAAGACAGCTAGTAAAAGTCATTGGAACAGGACATGGGCAGATAAACACTGAATGTCTACTTCTTCAAGCGGCATGTCACCGAAAACCCTTTTGAAGGCACCCTCCGTCCATTTCTCATCCTTCTCAGAGAGTGTTGCATGCCACTATGGAGAGTTATGAGAGTAGCTT
The DNA here is from genome assembly GCA_003313675.1 of Termitomyces heimii. Taxonomy (NCBI): domain Eukaryota; kingdom Fungi; phylum Basidiomycota; class Agaricomycetes; order Agaricales; family Lyophyllaceae; genus Termitomyces; species Termitomyces heimii. The sequence goes on from QLON01000724.1 coordinate 9,746, forward strand.
TCTGGAATTTTGAAGTGGACTCACACGATAGATGATATTAAACTCGACGCTCACATGGTTACCAAGACCGCGATCGACCTTCAGATCGTCTGTTTTAATAATCTAGTAGAAAGCTTATGTTTAGTGCGCTCATGAGGTCGAGCATTTGCAACACACATCGAATGGATTCATGTTCCAATTCCAACCTTCAGACATTCCTAAAAAGCCTGTAACATAATCACCCATGATCGCACTCATAAAATGTCCACAACTGGGAGGATTTGGTGAGACTGAAAGGAAAAAGTAAAATAACGCACTTGATGAGCCTTGCGGTCTGGAAAATCTCTTCATCTTGAAGGGCCAATTTCTCCAAGTCAACGGGAGGAGGATCTGACCAGCGCCTACGCTCATTTATTTTGAGAATCTTCTTAGCAATGTACTGTCTACAACGATAAGGGCAATGAAACAACAAGCAGTAAGGAGACTTGCGTTATGATTGCGGCTGAACAAGACAAGAAGCACGTTGGTGGCTGGTTCAATGAACAGAAGGCGCTCTTCGGAGAAAGTATCTGGGAAGAGAAGACCGCGGCCTGAAGCCTTGTCACGAACTTTATTTTGGGCTTCTTGATCTTTTGTAGAGATGTAGAGGTAAAGTCAGATAGAATGTTTTGTAAATATACAGTACAGCCTACTGTCTCCATACAAGGGGCTCAAGTCCAGGTAAGAACTTGCGTTGTTGATAGAAATGTTCTTTGGGTCAGTCCGGAACACTGAGTGCGTGACGATCAATGCAAATGCGAAGACCATGCTGGACATTCCACCAGGGTGATCTTGGACCTGAAGGCATAAGAAGCAAACATAACAGTATAACATGCATTTACCCCTTGCCGCTTAAGAATAGTATCAAACACGAGGCCTGCGTCAGGAAGAGATGTCCTGGGCAGACCAGCCTTTCCTTGAACACTTTTTGCGTACGGCATACCAGCGCGGCCGAGGTCTGGATTAAGGACGTTGTTTCCCCCTCCGTCAGCACGCCTGAAAGAGTCCCGAGGACCGACATAGGATGCAGGAGGATGAGACACGGTATTGTAAAGCATGTCGATAATTCCGTTGTTCATCTTTTTCGCAAGATCGCCATTAGGATCAAGACGAGCAAGAATACCGAGGCCAGTGGTGAACTACTCGTGCGTCAGCTTTCCTTCGAATCATCACCTTAAAATATACTTACTGCTCCCTTGCGGTCATCGATTGCCATAGGGTGCATCACAGAATCGAAGAAAGCATCCTATACAATTTCTAGCTCAAGACCGTAGAGAAACCTTGTACATACAACTTGAGATAAGTTTGGTTTGAATAGACTTTGAGCTTTTATCGATTCGAGCTTGACATGTATCAAGTTCGCAGCTAAAAAAAGGCTATTGCACTCGTACTTACTCTATGAATGAGATTGTTTATACGAGCGTGACCTTCTCGGTCGTCAGATGGGTCGGTAGTAATCTCCCAGTCATAATAACCAGTGGGAGCATCGGGAAGTGGACGATTCTTGAGATAGATAGCGTCAGCGCCTATTGAAAGAGCTTCCGCGGCGCTGAAATGAACCATGGTAATTGTCCTGACTCCAAGCCAACATGGTGGTCTATATATGTATTCATAAAAGGTGGATTTAAAAGAGCTCCCGAATAAGAGTTGTCAGTGCTTCCAAGCACCTTAAATCCGATCATAGTCCATCTCATCTGTCACTCGGTTGCAACTCAGATTGAAAGTCCTTCACAAGACTATATTGGTTTTGAAGACACTACTTATGTTAGCTACAAGAATGATGAATATATGCAACCTCTGGGAATACAGGCCGACCTTTGACAGTCCACAAATTAGAATGGCATGACACATGATAGCGGATGAGTTGATATGCCGCCTTGCAAAATGTCGCTCATGCTTTCTCCTACCTTGCCGGCCATACGAAATATGACTCCTATATAGGGGCTACTGACGTTGGCCACTTGACCTTCCTCGACACACGTCATTCTCGATATTGAGCTACGAGCCGACGTGGATGAATCAAAGTAATATCCTAACCAATTTTTCACGAGTGGACGGGATAAGTCAATTTCTATTTCGTGATAGTCGTTGATGAGGCGTATGGGTCGATCATTGAAGATATCTAATGGAGGCCGTCCTTGAGCTACCAAAGGTTGTTAGTATAAATCGGTATCGAGACATCGAGCAAGTTTGAGTTCACATTTAAATTGAGTTGTACGTATAAGGTAACTAGTTGCGCACACTTCCTCGAACCCCTGAATCAAGAATTCCACATTCCTCAATATGTAGAGCTTCGAAAAGGATAACGCGGCTGACTCCTTGCCTATAACTCCGCTTGATAAAAAGACCAGTAAACTCCGAAGCCGTATTCGGCGTAACTCGACGACCTCTTCTGTGCCCATCGCCCATAATTGTTCTATAATATGAACGGAGGACGACTAAATCCGAATGCTCAGTAGGTGACAATTAAGTTTGATTCAACCGCCTTCAAGGTTGAAGCTCGACCTTTTTGTCTGTCGCGTAAAACTTGACGGTGTTATATGCATACACAGCATTCCTGTCTCTTGAGTTGGTTCCTATCATGGCATGCATAGTATGTCGTACTCAAGACGCAGATTTTACCCGATGGAAGCTCGCTCCCTTTAGCAATATCAGCCGAGCACCTTTGATTGTCAGCTTCATTTCTACAGGCAGACGATTCAGGAACACGTCATGCTTAACCAGTCCTCACAATGTCTCAGGTCGAAGTAGCTCTTACTCGGAGTAAGTCCGAAGTAAATCACACCTTGTGGTCATAAACCGCTGATCACCTAAAGCCTAGTCCACCCAACGCGAACAGAACCTGATGATGGGCCGCTGTACACTGTGGAATGCTACTTGCACGATCCTGTGTCGCTGGAGAGCATTGGGTTGAGTACGTAGATGACAAAGTGATGAGGATGTGGATACCTGAGCGGCTATGACTCTCACGCCGCATGTCTTCCCTCAGGTACACTTGCACCTCGTCTTCTTATTACTCTTCTATGACCCTCACTTGTGCTGCTTTGTCCTGTTGAGTTCCAACCATGCTACCAGCACATGATATGGAAACCCACGTTGAAATACGTCGCATAGGCTGCAAGTCCTGCTCATGGACTCGTTCTCGTTCATTCGATAAAGCATGAGTCCCTTTCTCTGCAATTGGGGATTGATGTAAAATCTCAAGCATCGCAACCAGGAAAGAAGACTACGTATCGACGCGAACGTTATCAAAGCATTCAAAACGAAATCCAAGGTTACATACAGCCTTGATGGCGTCGGCTACGGCCATTATAAACGTTGAAGAGGCAAGGGAGAAGCCCGGTCACCACACTTGAACCCACCGACCAAACGGATCAGAAATAGATATCGGGCCGGTCGTGTGATAACCTAGAGCTCGTACACTCGAATCATAAGGGCTGCACATGTGCAAGGTACGTCTCCGTTTCCAGGCTTCATAACTTCCCCTTTGTGCTGACTGTGGGTCATCGGCCAGCTTTTGTGACAATTGTAACTGAACACACTTTGACTTCAGAGGCCTTGTTCGACCGTTCTATCTTGTCCTTTGTGATCTTATAAGTAAGCTTTCATTTGGAGCCTACCACATGCCATAAGAGAGTCAGTCAGAGATTGATTAAAGCCTTATCACGGATCGTGAAACTGTCAGTGTCAGCAACGTAAGACAACGTGTGGTTGAACGTTCATCAAGGCAGCTTTCTTTCAGTTGCCGCATTGTTGGTCGACGAACCATCAGTCGTTTTCGTGCTTTGGAATGGATAAAGGTTTGTCAATCATCTTCTTGTGATGACTGAGGAGTTGATATTCTATAGGAATCAGACTCGAAAATGGATACAATGAACGAGCGGATAAGTTTTGGTCAATCTATGTGTCGAAAGCGGAACAGTACGACTCAAGCAGGACAGCCACTTGGAAAGGTGATATGGAGAGCACAATGATTTTCGTGAGCTTGCTCTCAATTTTCTACCAATGCTTTCTGAGCCGAAGCTCCCAGGCTGGTCTTTTCTCTGCCACGGTCACGTCATTCATTATAGAAAGCTACAAGCTTCTCAAGAAGGATCCGACGCAGATGACAAACCAACTTCTTTCACATCTGCTCGCTGTCCAAACAACCGCTACGACAGCTAACTTGACCACTTCACAGATCTTGGAACTCCAATTGACGACTTTCACGCCTGGAGTTTCAGCTGTCTCAGTCAATATATTGTGGTTTCTGAGTCTCTCCTGCAGCCTTGGTGCGGCTTTGTGTACTACCCTTGTGCAGAAATGGGTACGAGATTATTCGCAGCGGATACAGTGCCACAACGAGCCGCTCCGGAGGGCTCGAATGAGGGCCTTCCTATTCAATGGCACCCAAAAGTGGAAGATGGATATCATCGTAGAACATATTCCTACATTGCTCCATACTTCACTTTTCCTTTTCTTGGCTGGCCTCATCATCTTTTTGTTCGACCTCAACACTATTGTTTCCCTTGTCGTCGCTGTGTCAACTTTGACCTGGCTGGTGGCATACGTCCTTGCAACCGTTGCCCCTCTTTTAGACACAGCGGCGCCCTACGAAACCATGTTGACAGGCACGATTTGGAATTTGTTGCAACAGTCTCTATGCTTGTTCTTTCGCGTTTTCTCTCGGCGCAGCCATTGGTATTCATCATCCTCTATGGTCAAAGATCTGGCAGAAATTCGTATCGATTCAGCTTTGAACCCTAAACTCTCGAACAATGTTTCTTCTCCTGATGCACAAATTTTTGTTTGGGCAAGGTCCATGATTACGGGCGATTATGAATTGGAGTTATTCTTGGAAAGCATCCCGGGTTTCTTAAGCTCTGGAGACGGGTGTAGGACATGGACAGCCGTTTACAGCGACTCGTATTCTTTACAATGCCAAATAACCCAGCTTTTGGCTACATGTGCCCGAGCCACATATATGGATCCTAAAATTCGGCAGCGGCGAGCTTCTGCTTGTATCGAAGCACTATTTGCTATCGCACAGTATGAAATACACTATGCTCCTGATCGTGGAATAGAGCGCTCCACTATTCCAAATCTTACCCATTATATTCAGATGGTCATATCAGCAAAGCATCAGGCAAGTATGCCCATTACCAAAGGCATATGTACTCTCGCTCTGTTAGGACGCCAGCATTTCATATCAAAATTCGCAATTTCCAATCGTTCTGCTCCGCAAAATGCCCTTTCGATCCCTGTAAATGTTGTACACATGTCACAGAAAGCTGATAGGGCATTGGGAGACGTCGATATCATGCGACGAGTGCTGGAAGAAGGACTCAAGAGGTATGCGCAGGATCCTCAGAATCATCAAACGGACATCATCAATCTATGCCGGCAATATTTCAGTATCGTGGGGCTAAGATCACAGGATTTGCTTGGCTGGGGAGAGGCAATTGGCCGAACTCTCTATGAGTATGATATGGTCAAGCAACATCCCTTGCTATCGTGGTACTCCCTGCTCCCTGATGTTCGGTATTCATTGTCGTATAACATCTCCGAACTTGAACCGCAAGAGGGGAAACTTGAGGTTTACGCTCCTCAAGTATTAGTGCTGATGAGACGGCTTGGTATATACCCACAACTTCCAGACTTGTCACAGGACGTTACAACCCCAGGAGGCTTACCTCCTCTTTCATTCCAGATCCAGCCAAGCTGGGCCAACACGGTAGACTACGAACCTCTTCGCCGCGAGCTTGAGCCCATAGCTCGACTCCTAAGCCTGCTGGGACCTGCCCCGTCAGAACATCAGGTGGAGGTTCGCTCTGAGCGTTTGAATAGCGCGTTTATCTACAGCGTACCATACCCTGACAAACGTCCCATTCTCACTGACCTCCTGGGCCCGTTCAGCACAGTGGCATTCATATTGGAAGATATCCGACATGGGGCGAGGATTGTTTCCTTACTTGACCTTGTGGTGAAGTTCAAGACCTTTACACCCAAAAACGTTGAATCACATACCATTCGCGAGATGATTGACACAATCTTCGCAGAAACATACTCTGAACTCAAACCAGGTTCTGAAGTCCTTTTCGTTGCAGTTCTGCACATGATTCTTGATTGGGAACGCGAGAAATCCCCAATCCAAGCGTGTCCATTTTCTGATTCTGATATAACTCTCCTTGTCGGACACTTAAAAAACCTCTCTTACAAACTCCCCCTCGAGACTGCCGAGAGGCTTTTCGGAATACTCCCCACTGATGCCTCTCACAAGGTATCAGATGGGCAGCAAAGTGTTCCTGCTGGCCTATGCAAATCGGTGCTGAGTCAACCTCAGAACGCCGATACCACACTTCGAATACAGGCCGTATACAATCATGTCCTTGCGCAACGTGCGAAGCTGAGGTCCACCAAGTCAAGCTAAATACTTGATCCTGAGTATTTAACTGGACTCGAGCTTGTACCATATTATTTATTCTCTATAGGCTGAAAGAAATGTCAGTCCATCAGGTGCGATGACTTAAGTAGACACACCAGTAAAAATACAATAAGAATGATGGATTCTAAAAGTTTTCAAACCATTACAAGTGTGAGAGAGCTCTCTCGATCGTTTCGTCGACATGTCCACTGGATGCGTCGAAGCCAGGTCGTTGAAAACGCGTCCACTCGTCATTCGGACGCTCTTCCACATGTGGTAGACATCGTACAATATGGGTAGCACTCGGCCGACGCTGGGGAGAAAGTGACCAACAGCTCCGCAATAAACCCCATATGTCATCGGTCAAACCACGTTCCAAGTATTTTGTATCAGATGGCCGACTTGGGTGTTCACCTTTCAAAGTCTTTCGGTAAACAACCATGGGACCGGATTTACCAAAGGGACGCTGTCCGGTCAAAATCTGTCCTCACGAGGTTGTTAGGGGTTGGATTCCAGTCATGAAGTTGTAATACCTCAAAACAGACCATCCCAAAGGCATACACATCACTCGCTTTGGTTTTTTGAATGCGTTCAACGTCCAGATCAAGGAGCTCGGGAGCTTCAAAGCTTGCTCTAGAAGGATCATAATTGGACGAGAGGGCATGTCCAGTAAGGCCACTATTGTCTGAAATATACGAAAGGCCAAAATCAGTAAGACACGCTCGTTCAGAATCTGTAACAAGTATATTCGTGTTCTTTAAGTCGCCATGGACAATGCCATTCACGTGAAGATACTTCATTCCTTCAGCAACGTCGCAAATCTGGACAAGACATATGGTCATCATGGAGTAAAGGAAAAGCACAAGGTCTATACCAAAGGTATCCTACCAACACACGGCCTTTCATTCAAGAAATCAAGAATATTCCCATTAGATAACCAAGGCGAGACAAGGCATAAACTTTTCCTGAAATCGCCAAGACTATGGATACCGTAAAATGGGAGGACATTGGGATGAAAGAGCTGGCCCCAAATTATCGCTTCACGGTAGAACGTCTATTTTGACAATAGAAGTGTTGGCCAAGAGCCCGTGAGAGGGATCACGCAACAAGAAAATGACAGACATGTACCTCGTAAAGATGAGATCGATCAGAATATTGGTATAGCCTGCATATTTTCAGACATATAGATTGTCCACCGTAGTAAGCTTTATAGACGTCACCAAAGTCTCCAGCAGCATGTGGATATTCCTCCCTCTCAATGATACCGCCTACAGAGAAACATCGAGGATACAGCTTTGAACTCCAACTCAAAAGTACAAGAGACACCGTGATGAGTGCACGAAACGGAGCTTCGAGGGGTGCATGGTCCAATAGCTAAGTGACCATTTTAGGGGATGTTCAATCCCACTATTGAATTCGCGCACCTTCTGAAGGAGGTCAAGTATATCTTGCGCCACGTCACTGCGATAGCTCAGAAAGTTCGCGTATTTCTCTCGCGAGGAGAATATATTCATGAGTCGGATACAACTATCCGTAACTTGACCACCAACGCCTAGACCCAAGCTTCGTACACGGGAGACATCAACAGGCTTTGAGCAACGAGCGGAAGATGACAAGACGAAATCCTCCCAGTCTACATGTTCATCCCCCGAATACCATCTTGTTTGAGCGCGAAGGAAGTTAGCAGGCAAGTTTTGCTCTTTGGATAAACTTCTATAATGTCCCTTGCTGGCCGATAGATCATGTGAAATCGTCCCGGGGTCCATTTGACATGAGAGTTTATGAAAGAGCATCGATAACGGTGCTGGCAGTGGATACACTGATCACGCAATCGTGACGCAATCCGTGACTTGCCTCAATTGAATGTAAATGACATTTACGAGGATCAGATACAGTGTTGTTGTCATATCTTAAAAAGGTACATTCTGCGACTTTCTTGTGGTTTTGCAACTCCAGTACATGATAGTAAGTAAAGTACAAGTCAAATCAAGGACGCTTTTCCAAGTTGAATGTCAGAACAGGAGTCAAACAAAAAAAGGAAAGGTGTGGAAAGTCGTAAGTATTACAGTGCCTGTAAATATTCAAGAGCTCTTGTGACCAGAGCATCCGCTGATTGGAAACCAGGTCGTTTAATTTCGCGGAAGTGGGTTTGGTCCCTTGGGGAAATTGATGGCAATTGTTGCTTTATCTCTGTGGCAGTTGGACGATCAATTGGCTCATGAGACCAGCACTTCTTCATAATCGCCCACATATCGTCAGTCAGACCGCGCAACAGATAGTCTCGATGTCTCGGTTGCTGAGGGAGTTTGGAATGATTGACAATGTCACGATGAACCTTGTCGATAGTGGCAGCCTCCCCCACCGGAATGTCGAACATCTATTTCAAGTATCAGTGTCTTCGTTGAGGACATACGTCACTTATTGTACCTCATAGCAAAGCATTCCAAAAGCGAACACATCACTCTTTCCATCCCTCCTACTATCATTATTTAATCGTTCTGGAGCTTCAAATACCAGTGTCCCACCCCTGGCATGATTCGATGAAAGCGTTGAAAGATTGAGGGCCTTATCGTTATAATCCGTAACATAAGAGAAACCAAAGTCTGTAAGAAGTGCTTGCTCTTCTCCTGCGACAAGGACATTCGCGCATTTCAAGTCTCCATGAGCGACGCCGTTCTGGTGAAGATATTCCATCCCGGCAGCAACCCCATAAATCTAAAGATCAGTATTAAAACAACAGATCCGTAGAAGTACACATAATGCAAATACCAAGCGAGGCCGATTGGCTTCAGGCCGGTTCAACAGGTACTCATTGACGTCACCGTTTGGCACCAGAGGCGAGACGAGGTATAATTTCTCTTTAAGTTGGCAGGTTCCATAGAATGGAAGAACATTGGCATGCGACAACTGACCCCATATAACAGCTTCACGAGCGAATGCCTAAGAACATTGATGGGAAAATAAGAATATCGAACGAATACAGCATACCTTCCGAGCGAGGTCTTTTCTTTGCTCAAAACTTTCCCTACTGTCTCGTTCACGATATACTTTAACAGATTTAACGCATACATTGCTCCCCTCGTAGCGAGCTGTATACACATCCCCAAAAGTGCCAGGCGAAAGAGTTTCTTTATCCTTGTCGGTCACTCCTTTAAGGATGAAAGACTGGGGACAAAGCTTAGATTTACGGCAAAGTCTAACAAGAGCCACATAGAGAAGTGGACGAAATTGAGCATCGAGTGGAGCATGGTCCAACAGCTAAGAGTCATGTGACCATTGAAGGGGAACAGTTACAACTTGGCGCACCTTTTGGAGAATATCAAGGAGGTCCTGAGCGGCGTCTTGACGACAACTAATAAACTTCAAGTATTTATCACGACTGGCCAAAACTTTTTTGAGAAGATCACAGATATCTTTAATCTGGTGACGAACGCCTGGGTTTAAGTTACCCATACGCGATGCATCTAGGATTGATGCACCAGCAGCAGCGGAAGGAACTAAGCTGTCCCAGTCTGAAGAGTCGTCCCATCTGGTTTTTGCGGCAAGAAATTTCTTGTCGGAAGTGGTCAAGTCATGCATTTTGGATGAAGCTCCCAGGATGGCTCGTTAGTCAGGTTGATGAAAAGGAGTATTGATCTATTGTGGCAACCAAGTGGGGTTTATATTTCAACTCGCAGGAATTCGTCGTCGTCGTGTTATCAACATCAGAAATTGTTCGGAATTAGAAGCATATCAAGATTCCAGACACTGTCCTGTTATCCCATAGCGTTGGGTACTTCTTACTCGATTACCGGGTCCCGCTGACCTCTTGAGACCTGAACACTTGGGCTTAGACAGGCACGCAATCTATGAGAACAAAGTTTAATTGACGTACGACTTGAGAAGAAACCCGAGAGACCTATCAGACATGGGGAGTTATCTATCTTGATTCTGCGCCGTCCCTGGCACCGGCAAGTCCTGTGTGTCATTCACTTTCCTTGTGATTTGCTAGAGATGGATAGGTTCGTGCCAACATCACTTCCAAGAGCTATTATTGCGGCACTATGGTAAGCCCTGCTAATGGACAGAAAGTCAGATGTATACAGACCTTCGCATTGCTAGCTGATCGACGGATGAAATAATGATAGTTATGAGGTGGTCAAGTTTGAGCGGTCGAAAATTGACGATCTCGCCTTCTTTGCATTGTTCGCACCTGGGGACTTCATGTCCCAAACTAGCTGTAATGACCATGAGGCGGATACGATGGAAGTACCTGGTCATGAAAACGTTTACAAAAGGAAACATCCACGGTTGCCCGCGTCATGTGCGGACTGATTCTTCAGAATGATCCGCCCAAACAGGATGATTTTCTCAAGTTTTCCGAGGTCACTTGAGATATCGAGAGTTTGTTACAGTGGCTTCTTTTTCAGAAGCTTTGCGAGAAGGGGGATCGCGAGAACTGACATGCAGTGTCGCACAAATGACAAGACCGGTGAGACTAGACATCAAACTCGGAGCGTCCTCGTGAAACTTTTAGTTCGAGAAACGCCCACCAACCGGACAATTCTGAGTCCCTGTTGAACTTCATATCTGATGGATTTTCATCATACATGGACCAAAGTCACCAAATGGGTTCACACAATGTGCAGTGCCATTGTATGAAAAGGATAGAAATAATATCACCAACACGGAAATATCAAGAAGTAAGCCAAGATATGTAGCCATTTTGAAGGAATTGATGTGATTTTCGATAGTCCCAGGTAATTGTCATGAAAATGAACATTGTGAGGGGAGGGGGAAGAACGACTTCTGATTCTATAAGATGACAAAGTCAAATTCCGTGAACATATAACGCCGCGGCAAAGATCTGGGTGCAGCCTGACCGTTTTGACTGATTAGAGTGTCATCCTGTATTACTGTACCTGTATTACTGTAGAGAATCATAATAGTAGTACATCCTCATTGACTAGACGTCAGAAACCATAGCCGCAGGATTACCATGGATTGTTATTGTTATATCAACTACGAAAGTAAGAAGAATGAGGGTGGCAGACGTGTACAGATGCGAGTTGTCCATTGCCAGAGATTCCATACGGCAGAAGAGATACATTTACTGGAGAGAAGCTGTTTAAAAGCAGTTTTCTGTGTCCAGTTGGCGTATGCGAAGGTAGAGATGGACAAGAGAGAATGACACAGGCATTTTCCATGATACCTCGGGTAGACATAACCTGTCGTGGAGGAGGATTTTACATAACCAAGACGACCACATTTTCGAATAGGTCACGACAGAAATATCGCAGCTGGGCGACTGCGAGCAATGCGCAGTATATGGGGCATAGTATGGAATCCACGATAGTAAAACAAAAGCTTCGACTTGTTCCTGTCGGAGTGGAGATGGCAGGACAGGATCGGAGAGGATGGGTAAGCCAAAATTCCCAAGAATCGAGAGTGAGAAGATGGGTCACGGACTTGACGAGAAAGTGAAATTGACTTCAAATGCGCAAAAGGTATGGAGAAGAGCGTATGGGTGAAGTTGTGTTATATTGTTTGTGCACGTGACGACATACTTCCGTTTGCACTCGTCGCTATGCTTGGAATGTCAAATTAATATTGTTTTTACAGGACTATGTCCAATACAATCAGCTGTGTAGCTACACGTTCTTCACGTAGCGCGTTGACGTACTTACCTCCTCAGTTGTTTTCTCTCATCTGGTAGACACTGAGGCGATCTACTGACTGCCATCTAGGTTACTCAGACACGGCTTAGCAATTGTAAAGTGAAGAGAACGATCATTTTATTGGCTACAGTGATTGAAGATGATAGAGAGCTTTTACGATTGTATCATCGACCTGGCCATTTGACGAATCGAATCCGGGCCTCGAAATGGGGGACCATTCAGTGGACGTGTATGCAATGTCGACAGGTGGCAAGGAACGCGTAATCATAGTCGCAGTCGGCCGAGCGCTGGGGTCATGAGACCAACAGCGCTCTATCACTTGCCACATCTCATTTGTCAACCCCCGACCTGAATATTCGGTGAATCTTCCGAGAGGCTGGGGAGGAACACGTATTATCCTTGAATGAACAGTTGTGGTACTCATAGTTTTGACCTTTGCAAGAGGTGGATGGGTAAATAACTGGAAAGAGGATAAGCATCTGTCTGAAAACAAAGATATGCTATTACCTCATAACAGACCATCCCAAAAGAAAAGACGTCACTTGCTCTTGTTCTTCTACTCTCGGGATCTTCGAGCCTCTCAGGAGCTTCATACATTCGTGTGCCTCCAGGGGCATGCGCAGAGGAGAGATTTCGGCTTTCGAGACCATTGTCGTCTGTTACGTAGGAAAACCCAAAATCTGTCAGGAGCGCTTGCTCAGGTTCCGCTACGAGTATATTGAGAGACTTCAAATCTCCGTGAACGACGCCATTTTTGTGTAGATATTCCATCCCTGCAGCAATGCCGTAGATCTGAATTCGGAAATCAAACTCCTGACCGGACATCGTTTCTCGTCAAATTTGGCCCTTACCAAACGGGGTCGGTAAGCGTTGGGTTCCTCAATCAGAAATTCGTAAACATTCCCTTTGGATATCCAAGGTGACACCAAACAGAAGCTTTTGCGCCGGTCGTTGAGGAAATAGATACCATAAAACGGGAGGATGTTGGGATGCGATAGCTGAGCCCATACGACAGCTTCACGGGAGAACGCCTGAAGAATTCAACAATAAATGAATGTCTCTATACAATGTCGAAGCTTACTAAACCTTGTGATATTGAGATTGGTTCGACTTGAGGAACAACTTGACAACCTTGAGACATACAGGCCTTCCTTTGTAACAAGCCTTATAAATGTCGCCGAAATAGCCGGCTGAATGTGGATACTCTTCCTGACCATTCACGTCTTTAAGATAGAAGGATCGAGGGCAAAGTTCAGATTTTCGGCATAGTCTAACAAGTGCAACGTAGAGTAGGACACGAAATTGTGGCTTGATAGGGGCATGATCTAATAGCTAGAGAACAAGAAGTCAAACTACACCCAAGTATCAGAGCATAGTTGTGCACCTTCTGGAGGAGATCAAGCAAATCTCGTGCAGAATCCCCGCGAAAGCTTAGGAACTTCGTATATGTATTGAAATTAGTAAAGGCCTTGATGAGACGTGTAGATATATCTGTGATCTGTGCGGAAGTCTCAGGACGCAAGATATTTGTGGACGAGACCGATACAGGAGATTCGAAATTGACCGAGGACTTTACGATATAACTGTCCCAGTCCAGATATACCCCGTCACCAAAGGTAGATCCTGCTTGTGCCTTGAGGAATTCTAGCTCTGAGATAGAGAAATTGAAGTCAAGCGACATTGCAGGAAAAGGCTGAAAGGCGTGGATACTCGATGAGGTCCTGCTGATTGCGCACGCAACTGTAAGTGCAGAAGCGGTTGGTGGGTAGGCTGGTCACAGTTCCGTCGAGTAAGGAAAGGAAAATTCCGTACCTGATCATTACGGCTCCACTGATTTCTTGCCAGTTCAGGTGCCCATCCCAACAGATGTTCTGCGCTATCAGTCGCTGGTCGAAGCAACTTCAGGTATCATGTGGTCAAAACTACCTTTATCGTGCGGTCATATGGAGGAGATGATTCTCAGGGAAAAAATATTCGGCATGAGAAAGTACCCTGGAAGACAGAGCATGAAGTCTTCGTAAGGAGTGTCCTACCTCCTCTTTGTGATGAAGTGGGTCTTTGTATGACATTAAGTCAAATCCTATCACATCCTAGGATGCGTAAGTCACCATTGGGCGCCTCAGTCATGCACCCACCATCAAAATCCATGAACCTAATGTTTAGCAAATCGTATTGGGTGGATGGACCTCGTGACGGTTGAACCGGTGCGATTTTCCCATGAATATTCGTCATCGCGACAGTATCAATTCGGCATCCTGGCATCAATCAGAATGAGCCATTGGAATTGTTCACGCACCATTCAGGAAAACACGCAATCAGTTTACTATTTAATTTCCAGATGATTAGAGCACTTTGAGGCTGCTTGGGCTTCCGAGACTCAGAGTAAGCGACGTTTGCGATGATAACGCCTCAAAGCCAAAACTTTCGCCCGTCAACTCGACGAGGGATCTTACCGTCCGTATTATAGGAAGTAACCTTCAACTTTCAAATCATCGTGAGAAGAGATGGAAAAGAGCTCGTCTGCCAGTCTTTCAAGTTGGGATGTAAAATTTCTAAGAAAACGTTTCGGAGTGCTAATTGCTTGATCTTCCGATTATTGGAGATTGGTACTTATGGAATAGGAACGAACTAGAGTAGACTCCGACTAGAGGACGCATTTCTCGCTATGCATACGCAAACCAGTACACGTAGTCCTATTTATGATAGCATAGATTTATGTAGTCATGTCAACTGGAATATGACTAATGTAAGTCCTCAAAGATTCTCAAATGACACTCGTCGGTAAGTTTAACGACCTTCCTTGGTCCTTTCCCCCGTTCGTTTTTCGTATTTTTCCAAGTCCTTTCGATCCTATAATATACAACATTCTATGCTTCTAAGCCATATCATCTCCTTTCTCCAAGTCAACGTGAACAACACGACCATTCTCTCGCGTTCCGATTCCCATAATACCAAGGCCCAAAATTGACCTCAATCCACCCTTCTCCTTTTTCTCATTACCGGGCTCTCCTCTACGTTTCAGCTCCACCTCAGGCGTTACTTCCCGCCTTCTAGATCCAGATACTCCGCGTTGTCGTTCCCGGCCCCGTCTTTCAGCTGCAACATCAGCGACCGGCCGGGGCATCTGCTCGGCTATAGGTTCCCTCTGACGCATATTGTGTAGGTTTGCTTGCGTCCCATAGCTCTTCAACGTTCTCACGATTAAAACAAAATATACCATGCCAAGCACAAACACGCCAGTTATAGTGAGTCGTGCACCTAGTGCCCCACGTTCACTAAGAGGAGGTCGGACATCGGGATCGTTCACAGAGCCAGTGCGCCACACAAAGGAAAGGATTGAGGCGACAAAGAGCACCATTGCCCTATATACGTTTCCGTGATCAACTGCTTGTATTTGTCAAATAAATTATTAACACGAACCATGACATCCAAACAGCCGGCATTGCTAACAGGACCCATACGTTCCACCATATAACAGTCTTGGTCTTGCGTGCTTCCTTTGGATCAACGTGAACAGACATGACATATATTAGAAGGGCTGACCCTACCTCTGCCCATTTAGCCGCCCTGAACATACTTCGCATCGTCCCAAATCTGACAATATACATACATCCATAAGATAAACTCATTAAAGCGCAAATCAACGAAAGGAAAGCCGCTGTCCGCGTTATAGAATCGTCAGCGGCACTTTGGATTTGGAACATGGTAAGAATGGCTCTGGTGAATCATTACAAGCGACGATTGAATATATGATGTCCCACAGCAGAAAAAAGAAAGACGTACGATAACAAAAGCGCAGAGACGACATTCAGAGTTTTCCACTCCCTAACAAGTGAATCCACAAACGCCTCCCAGGAATTCTTGAACCTGATGAGAGCAGGAGACACATGCGGCGGTGTCCACTCATCGGGCAATGGCAAAGGTAAATGCGGTCCCGCTGCCGCCGTACCCACATGCGCCGCAAGCCCGATGCCCGCTCCCATTATAGGCGACAGTCCCGCGGACGCACTTGCCGGCGTAGGCGGATATTCCGTCGCACGTACAAAATTCGGTATCCCAGAGTCCACGGTGACCTGCTCCGACGCCGAGGGACCAAAGAAAGGACTAGTGTTCAAGCCGCCACGGCACTCAATCATGCGCAAGATATCGGGCCTACTGACTTCGGCGTCTTGAAAGATCCGTGCAACGCGGGAAAAGTACATTGCTGGGAGACGGAGGAGGATGTTGAGGTATACTTCGCGGGGAAGGGTGTCCCCGAGGAAGATGCGGGTGTTATTCCATAGAACTTTCACAGACGACATAGGAACGCAGGCACATGCTGCACACCTGGTGGTATCTGTGGAATCCGCGCTGGTATGTTGGTGGGTATATATGTGAGGTGTCTGGGTATCTGAGTTGCTCGAGAAACATGGAAAACGGAAGTGTATTTTGAATTTGTAGGGATCAACGGGTACGAAGGGGTCGTCATTATGGTGCCGATGGCGGTGGCGCCCAGCTGACCATTGTTGGAAGAGACGCAGTGGAGATGGCGCACGGGAACGTGATTGCGATGGAGAGCGGGATCCAGGTGAGAGGGAATCCTGGTCCCTTTGCGAGTCACGGTACGCTGAAGAACGTTGCGCCGGGGAAGTAATTGCAGGGTCACTAATTCTACCGATACGAGAAGGCGCTACGTTGTGTTAGGTATAGTGTATTCTGAAAATGAAGAGACAGTACATACCTTGTCTGACACTCTGGATGGTAGGCAAAGAGCCTCGGTCGCTATCAAAGGACACCCTTTGCCTCGGCGTGCCTTTTTCCGGAGAGTGATCGAACGAATGTGCACGCTGGCCATGTGTAATGATTGGGCTCCACACATGCGGCGTGTCAATATCGGCATTGGAAAAAGTGGGAAGCGAGATAGATGCATCAAGACTACGACGATAACCACGATTCGGTAAAAAATTACTAGAGCTGCCTATGGGAGAACGAAGAAAACGGTTTGTGCTTGGTACGCTCTTAGTAGCGGGAAGTGCAGATAACTTGTCTGATGATGTTTGTTTCGAGGAACTCGTTCCTTGAGAATCTATTATATCATAAAATAAAATTCGCGTGTTCGCAAATCTGTCAAACTTTACACACCTACTGGACTCTTCGTCGCTTCTACTACACGTAAGTAATCAATCCTGCGGTTAAATGTCTGGTACGTACGTGTTACTGGTGTAGAGGGTTTCTCTACATGCGGAAATGGAATTCTATCTGAACCATCAGCAACCTCTACACCAGGTAAACCTTCGTCCCGCCGAGCTTGAAGAGAATCCCTTGGGCTGCTCACGCTGTTAAGTGGCATGGTTCAAGGTATAAAGTTTATTAAGAAGTTGAGAAGGAATCAAGGCCTTGCTATAAATCTCATTGCCTTTGGAGAAACAGAACAGCCCGATCCTTTTGGTGACGGCAGTGTAGGTCCAACGCTGCAGGATGCAAAATCTGCTTCCTGGACACAAGCCGTTTCAATTCGACACGTGATGCCGTAGCGTCGCGCGGCACCACGCCGTGGTTGACCAAAAGGAGCCTATTGGAAACTCGGGCACGGTCTACGTTTATATGTCAACGCAATGCGCAAGGAAAGTGAGTGAGAGGACTACAACAGAGGTGGTACTCAAAAAATATCACGTCGAGTCAAAGTGACCCTCAAACACACTAGTACATGGATTACTATATACTTTTAATACAGGGAAACAACTGGTGAATAATAACTTCAATGCCCCCTCCAGATAACAGAATCCGCATCGAGTAAGCGGCCCGTCGGTGTGAAAGACACGCCTTCCTTCGCCAAAAGATCACATTTTTCCCTGTAGTAATTTCCTGTTTTGTGCGCTGGTCCCCATTCACCCCGGAACCCACCAATGAAATAGTTGGAGGCTATGACGCGGTGACAAGGAACATATGGAGCAAACGGGTTATGTCTCAGTGCATTTCCAACTACAGGACGTCAGGACTAGTCACAAGGCGCGCGGTATAACTAACCAGAGCGAGGCGAACCGCCAACGGAGGAACAGACGTCTTTATATGTCATTACACAGCCGCTGGGGATGTTGCGCACGAAGTCGTACACGTCCCATTGATAGGATGTCAAGGCCTAACAAAGGTTACCACTAGAGTCGTTATTGATATATCGTGATTCTGACCTTTCCCTCCCTCGTACGATATTTCACGCGTTCTTTCGATGTCTTTGGGTAGAGTATTTCTTTCTCTTGTGTCAGTATTGGCTTGACGTCATCTCTTACATCTGCAGGCTCCATGTTTGGGCGCACATCTCGAAGTAATCCCTTGTAAGAGAAGATAGATTTGTCGATACGTAAAGCTGGCATAAGTCATACCGTCCTGGAATCGTAATTTGACAA
Organism: Termitomyces heimii; assembly: GCA_003313675.1. Classification (NCBI taxonomy): domain Eukaryota; kingdom Fungi; phylum Basidiomycota; class Agaricomycetes; order Agaricales; family Lyophyllaceae; genus Termitomyces; species Termitomyces heimii. Next base: position 28,207 of record QLON01000724.1, read on the forward strand.
ATCAACCGCACGTGACTGTAGTGACTATCGATTTCGGGGTTTCCTTTTTTCTTCACACCGAAGAAATGCCACTGATAATTTCAACGCCTGCTCTGATTCCTTCTCCTCGTTCTCGAGCTACTAAGCCTGATGATAACATACGCGAATCTGCAGCGCCTATACCCCATTTATCTGACAAAACGGATTCTACGAGTCCGATACCCAGAGTAACTTTGGATTATGATACAATAACGGATAGCCTCGCAGCCAGACTGTCGATCAGCTTGATAGGTCATGTTCTGTTTTTGAAGAGCCAAATTCCATTGTAAGATATGCTGCAATCCATGTACAACTTTTACTAAACAGTCGATTAGACCCATCATTCAACTATCGAAGTTATCAAGTGCGAAAGTGTGTAGTTTTTGTGTATAATTTGTGAATGCTAATCCAGAATTGAACTGATAGTCTACTTCACGAGCGATCAAACAACGAACCGAGCTGCTCTCCTCCTTTGACACGCTCACGTCGCATCTCAACACGACTTTCACTGCTCTATCCTCCGCTTTTGCACGATTGCATAACATTTCGGAGCGTCAGGATAATACCAAGGATGCGAAATTCAATCATGCTCGAGCTTACATGGGTATCTTTGTGGGATCAAGTCCTGCTACGGCCAAAGCGAAGGTGATTTTTGCGGTGGATGGACTAGAGATTAAAGCGATTGGCGCCCGATACGACGTAAAAAAGGGAAGCGAGGGAGAGGACGAAGATGGAGATGACGAGGAAGAAGACAGTGAGGATACAGATGATGACCATGATAGCCAAGAGGGTGATGAAGAGGAAGGAGACACTGATGAAGACGATGAAGAAGACGATGATAATGGAGACGACGATGGCTCTGACTCTGACAACAACGAAGAAGAAGGCTCCTCACCACCCCCAGAATCACGCTCTCCCACTCCTGAACCATGTTATCCGAGTCACGCAGAACAACAACGGGCTTTACAGGCAGCCGAACGCTTGTTATCGCGAACGCTCGCAGCAGCAGATGCCAATGGTAACGGCATGTCCGCGGATTTGGGTGAGTATATCTCTCCTCCTCCCCGTGCTTCGCTCGCTAACTCTGACTTCAACACCCTCTAGCCCCTACTCAAACACACATCATGTTACGCGCCCCGCGCAGGTTCGTTCACCCCGCCTGGATACCTCGACAAAACCTCTCTGCGACCCTTGAAAGTGTCCTCGACGATTTCCTTGAAGAGTCAGGGATTGATAACGAGAATGTGCGACACGCCAGGCCAAGAAAGGTATCAAGAAGAGGGAAGACGATCGAGGGTATGTGGGTAGTAGGACGGGAGGGACTTACTACGGTTCTAGGTAAAGACATGGTTCGTGGTAGTCATGAAGAGTGGGATGAAATGATTTGGTGGAGTTGGGATGGAAAGATTGTAGGATTTTCGGATTGGTAGTCTTCTGGGATCCTGAAGTGGACTTTGCTGATTTGAGCGCTGCGTCAAAAGCGTCAACTAGCTTCCTATGATCTGAATGGACTTGTATACCCACTAGTATAGTAAATAGGCCTTGCCTGAAGGTGAGGAATGCAGCTTGAACGTTTGAATTGTACTCACGGAACGCACCTGCCTAATATAGGTTGCGTGTTCTTTGCCTTCACCCTCTAAACCAAATAACTTCATTGGGTTTTCGACCGATGATGGGAGTCGCAGTCACGCACTCCCGGGCCTTGCAGTACTCATGTCCAGCTTCCTCTGAGTCGACGGCCTTGATGTACCACCTGTTTCACCCACATAACCTCTCATATTAGAGGTGGATGGATAACTATCGATCCACCTCTAATATGAGAGGTTATGTGGTTATAACAGGTGTGATGTACCCCTACTCCGTAAGGTCTGATTCAAAAACGATAGATCGCCGCTTCTAACTGAAGTTTCTGCTCGGCTGAGTTGTATTATTATATAAGGCGGGTTCGAACACACGTGTGCCGTCAAAATGACACGGTTTGAAAAAACAACCTTCTTTTATTCTCAAACTCTCGAGCCTCTGACTTGAGAACGTATCATGGATTCCGGACCAATTCATTCAACGCGTATTTTGTCTGAGTCTAATGTGAATGAATATCAGTCGCATCTGGCTCATGTTGATCAATATTAACCCATGTCATCGCTACAGGAGAGTAATCCGTTAGCAGAACAAGTAGAAATTATCAACTGGTCTGTCTGTGAAACAGGGGATATCACGATATTTGATCGCGTCACTCTGGGTTCGACCCAGAGAAAGGAAACGGGAACTCGTTAGTACTTGATACAAATTTTCACAATCGTTTCGTGCTTTTTGGTTATGTATGAATTGACACAGCCTGACAGAGTCGATATTGGCTTTGAATCCGCACGAACTTCCTGCAAAGCCAGAGGATGTTGATGAAGCAGCATCATTCGTGTCCAAATCGGCAGCGGTGAACTTCCGTTTTCTTCATATGCAACGGTAAAAAAAACCACTCGCTCACAGCTGTTTAGCTACCTATGCAAGAAAGTTATCGATTCGAACCACTGACAGTGACTGATAAGTCGAAAAAGTCCCTCGAGCCAGGTACTTCAAAACGAGTCTTTTTGTTCGAGAACCTACGGAGAACAATCTGAATTGGCAGGAAATATAAAGACCGAGGAGGATTTTCATGCCAAGCTTGAGTTCGCGAACGACGACGAGCTTTTAGGCCTCACTGCTGTAAAATCCAATCCACATGCTTTTAGATATGAATATCCACACTCGAAAATTAGGCTTCTACGTCTCAAGCACTCGACTTACGATTGGATACAGGTCTTTTCGTTTGTTTTCCGCCATTTCGAGGTACCTTGATTTATTCAACAGGCTCTGACCTGGAGAGCAAACCAATTGTCACAAAGGACGGTCCTCAAAAGAGGGGTCGTATGTTTCTCGATGCTGTCGAAATCTCTCCACCACGATGGTCACTACCTTACCTTAACCGCGTGAAGGGGACTCATGAAGATCGAGAAAAGGAATTTCTGAACGTAAGCCGCCTCAGCTTATTTTGTACAATATATGCTAGCTAAAGACTCCTTAAGCCCAAGTATAAAATCAAATTGCCAAAAGAAGTTGTACAAGAGGGTTTAGGCTCTGTCTTTCGACGTGTAGACGCCCTGTCCATAAAACCCTTTCCGCTCCCTGCTCATCTTGATCGGGATTTTCTAGACTTTACCGTTTGTCGCGAATTCACGTCCTCTGAGTACGGTGGAAACCGACAACAGATGTTCCCAACGTTATCTCAGGAGAACCAGGCCCGTCACGCTTACCGGGACTTTATGTACATCACTCTCGTTTACAACCCCTATGCGCCTCAGCGCCCTGGACATCCAGGGCTCTTCTATAGGTGCTTTGAGTCGGAGTTACCGAAGGAATTTCGCGTGTTGATTCGAATTCAACATGGAGTGTGGTTATATTTGGGGCAGTATCGACTCATACCTGCTGAGCCTTTGACCAAGGAGGAATGGGCCGTAAAGTCGGCTCAGGTACGATCTAGTTAAAGCCCTGTATTAATCGATGGTAACCCGTCTATCCCTCTGCAGACAAAGCAGAAATGGTGCACCAAGACCTCTTTTAAACAATGGGGTAAGAATATGAGGGCTCGAATTTCCCTTCGTCGATCTCTCGGCCGAGAACCCACCCCTCAAGAAATTGCGGCAAGCGATGGGCGTGGTGTAACCGCAGATGACGTCCGTCGTGCTTTGGACAGCGGTATTGAAGTGCGAATCTCCTCTTTTTGCGAATCCGGTAATAATGTTCTTGATGATTGGCTCAGAGGCTGCAAGTAATGGTCATGAAGTGTGTGGGGTACGACGAAGCGTTCCAAAGGGAAATGAGGGACAAGTATTTGACCTGGAAAACACCTTCAAAAACGGAGACAGTAAAGTCAAGAAAACCAAAAGGCGCAAACCAGGCTAAGATAACGATAGACGAAAAAGTATGCGACGAGAGTGGTATGGTAGCAGGGAAGATAAAGGCGTCCGTTGATAAACCCATGATAAGAGCAGTAGCAGATCAAGTGCCAAAAGTACCAATCGACCCTCGAAACGACGAAGAAACAAGGCTATCATTATTGGAAAACGCTTCTATGCATGGAGTGAAGCGAAAGCGTCAGGACCCTATGACCTTCACATCGAATACGGCTGTCTCCGGGAATGAAACCAGCAACTCAGAGCACAACCGTCGCCGAATCAAACGAATTCCTTCGAGGTATATGCATGAGTAAATCCTCTCAGTCACCAGGGACTACGTTCTTGGAATCTCTTTTTTATGTATGTACTCTGTCCAATTCACTAATTATCAATAATCACTGATGTTCACTCGATAGATAAAAGATCTTAGCAACGACTGTTGTGACAAAATCGAGCGACAACAGACTAACATATGTATGTCATCTCTTCTGATACAATCTTGACAGATCTTTTTCCGACTTGTCGCACAACTTGCCTCTCTCTTGATTGCAACCACACAGCCATTGCATAACCACAGTATCCGAGTATATTATAGAATAAACTTTCTGCCTTGATTCAGGCCGTCATGTTCCCTTTCCATAAGCTTCCAAGAACCTAAGCACTACTAACGAAGTTTTCTGTCTCAAACTCCTTCTCTAGATCAATAGTAGTGATGGTGGTATTGCACATTCGGCCTTGAATTTCTTCTTGAGATGAATAAGACAGAGTAAAGGTTAATCTGGCAATTTGTGATCAACCTGGCAGTGCGCCTCACATCTACCACGGACTGCTGAGGCTGATACCCAAGAAAACGATTGGTAATAGTATAGTTGACTGAAGGAGCAGATGAGTTGACCAAGGTTTAAGGCAGTCAGTCAACCACCGTCTCGCCGAATCCCAATTTCTTGTAACGGAGACGAGTACTTCTATGTGTCCTAAAAAATTGGTTCTGCACAGCTTTGACGAGAACAGGTCTTATAGACGATAAATACTGATAAAGAAAAACACTACAATTGTCACTCCGATCCGAAAGCGATCAAAGATATTGAGGATTCCTGCTGCCATCTTACTGTTTGAAGGGCTGACGGCGCTTACACACTTTTCCATTCCCGTCTACCCATCATCTACACTATTCAACTCTCGACCTGAATTATGTCCTGGGCGTCAAGAAATAGGTCTTTTGTGGTGTTCAAACGATCTTGCTTCCCACACCGTCGTGGCGCAAGACCTAGTGATGAAGCATCTACATTGTTTATAAACTGTCTCACACCAGTTCCGTTGAGTAGGTGGCAGATAACACTGCAAAATGTTTGCTAAGATGTTATAATCCCATTGCCGATGAAACATATTCCTGTTTGGCGAATATTACTCTGATATGGCTGCTGGGCGATGATCATGGGCTTCATGCGAATCTGCCACATGCACTTTGAAACTATCTATCATATGGTGAGTGTCCTGCTCCAACTCACGTCGAATAAATGCTTAATTTCTTTATCACTCTCCTTATAGTGTTCTGCTTAGGATGTATTCCTATAACTGAGATGACCCAACAGAGATGTGGTAAATGATATATATGATGACTCGTCATGATAGGAACATCGTCTTCCATCGAGATACGGAAATTTTTCAGGTTAGAGAACTCTGATACGCGATGTCGACACGACAATGAAGGAAACCATGCTGATGTGAAGCAGATGAAAATTTTCGACATCGCGCTCGCTGGTTACCCAAGATGATTTAGGTCGTATCAAAAACTAATAGTCTTAAATACCATAGTAGCGACTAGTTTCTGGAGCCCGCACAGCTGAAACAAAGGCCGTTAATGCGTAGGGCTGACAATGAAGGGACACGTCAACCGTGGATGGGAAATTGTAGAAAAAGTAGCCTACAGTACTGCTCAGGCCAGCCACGACTGAACGATTAACAATCAATATTTAGAAAGACAGTAGGTCGTGAAAAATGGAAGGGGGAAAAATGCAGGGGCCAATCAAGCTTCCGTCAAAGATGACGGCGACTAATGAGTGCAATGGGCACGTACTATTGGATACATGTTTGAAAGCATTGAGGGGGCTGACAATGGGACGGGTGATTAGGGCTGAATTTGCACCAGCGGCTGCAGCACTCGACCTATCCCCGGTTTTCTCTGTGTCAATCCTAGGAGAGATGCGACAATGGCAAAACATACTATGGTGTCAGGCTGGCAAATTTGCTCAAGCTCAATATTATGACAAGCGTAAAGGTTGAATCTACACACCTGCTGTACGATGTGGCCACATAGAACGTAATTGTAAGCGACACTATAGGGCTAGATGAGATCCACAAGATCACAATCCAAAGCCGCACTTACAAGCGTCTCCGACACATTTTCTTGAAAGTTTGTAAGAGCTAGGTGTTCCGGGATATTTTTTTGAGCAAAGGAGGCTTGGGGATGCCAAACAGAATCTTATGGTTAATTTATATCGCTCAAGACACCTCACAATTTGAACCCGGTAACTTGATTGAACTCAGGGACTCTGACAATGCAGACGCGAAGATACCAGATATTGTACCTGCCGGCGTTCTCTAATGACTTCTTTTGAGACACGGATATGATTATGAACTACTTATAGACGGCGTTTACATGGACGTTTCGATTCACCGGTAGACAACTTGGTGGCCGTGTTCGTGGCTCAGAAACCAGTACTGCGGGAAACCAAAATGGTCGAGAGCGGACGCCGTCCATCAATGAGAAAAATTTCAAGAACTCATTTAACCTTGTTTTACATCTTTGAACCTTTAAGTCCACCGGAGCGCCGGAGCATATTCTCTCTGGTGGGACAAAATCGAATGGCAACTTATCGGTCATGTCGCATATTTTTGTCGCATGTTTCTATCGCATTTCTGAGCCTCAACGGAACATCAGAATATCTCAGGTTCTTGAAGATTTGTTCAGCAATGAGTATATCTTGGTTTTCTATTGTGTTCTTTCCACGCCATAACGGAGATTGCCGTAATTTCAGCTGTACCTCTTATCATTTGTCTTTGCAAATCGCCCTTCGCTTGTAGTAATGTCAACGGTGGATACAACTCACTGATCGGTTTTTATGCTGCGGTAATACACATTTGCCATTGATGATCTCGAACTTGATTCTACAGCGCGGCAATAGAAACAAGCACCGATAATGAGGCCTTTGAGTCTATGACCAGTACCTCTGCGCAATTTTTTGTTGGAAGTTTTCACATCATGCATATGTGGACCGTAATGGCTACTTGATATGCTCTCGACGACGGTCCATGAGGAGAAGTTGAGTTCCGGTGAGTTTGAGTGCATGGATTTCGGCGATGCCACGCTGAATTCCACTTTACTGTCCCATCATTTTCATATTCCCTTCTTTCTTCCTGATACTCATCACTCAAATCTCTGATGTAGGTCGCTCAAGGAACATTGGAAATGCCGTGGCCCTTGTCCTGTTGCCATTATGACTCGAGGTAGCAGCTGGAATATAATCTAAATATCTTCCGCTTTCTGATCTCGGCCCCTAATTCATACTTCAAGTGATCACCATGCATTAATTTTTCATGAACAAAGCAAAAACCTTTGGTTATCATAGTCCGTCAGACTCAGCTTGAAAATTCTAGTATCTTCTGTAAGTTTTGTAGTCGCGAGGCGGTGAATTGAATTGGTCCAATCCGTTTGATTGCTCGGCGAGTCGTTCAAGATCGAGATTGGCTGCTTTTCACTCTGGTTCGGCAGACTTTTGTTGTATTAGATGTCAGTCTACGGCATAATCTCAAGTACCCTTACAACCTGGATTCGCTGTATAACCTCTTGTTTCGATTCTGTATGCGAGACTGTAGATCACTCATACAAGGTCATACCTTTCCCCGTTCATTTTCTAACATCATGACTACGAAACAATCCAATTCATTTCCATTGTTTCCCCGTACATCAGTTCCTCGAACTTGTATCGTCATTATCGCCATTTTTCACTCTCACTTGACAACGGATAACGCGATCATAAAGGAAGTTCAGTCAATCTTGAGTCAAATCGATATCTCCAGGTTCTTTGATGGATGATTGATAACAAGAATGGAATGTTCATATGAGTACAAAGGAAGATCTTTCAGGTATCAATTATACCGTTGGAGTCATAGGCATGCAATTATGCGCCCATCTTCCGTCATGCATCACGATCACTGCAACGTTCTACATTTGTAAATCTTTCTTTCGGGCCACAAACCCAGTCTAAGGTTAGGGTTAGATTCAAATTTTCTCATTCACATTTCTTTGATTATCTCAAGCATCCTCACATCAAAATGACGGACAAGGTTGTTGGAATCATGGGTACGTGTACGTTGATTATATCAAATGGCGTATGACAATTTGTTGACCTAACGTTTAGGCATTTTCTCGCTAGAGCATCAACCTATTTTACGTTCATTTTAGGGGGTGGGCAGTTGGGTCGCATGCTGGCGGCGTCCGCTTCTCTTCTCAATGTCAAAGTTGTTATACTCGATGTCGGAGACACAGCACCCGCGAAGCAAGTAATTGCCCCGTTAGGACCGGATTTTGAACATATCGATGGCTCATTCACTGATCCTGACAAGATCCGAGAACTTGCCCGTAAAGTCGACGTTCTAACGGTTGAAATCGAGCATGTCGATGTCCAAACGCTAGAGAACGTACAAAGCAACTCAAGTGGAGCCCCTCTGCCTATTCATCCCAGTCCGAGTACGATTCGTATCATCCAAGACAAGTTCAGACAAAAGGAACATCTCTCTTCTCGCGGTTGCCCGGTCTCGGGATTTTTACCTGTAGAATCTACAGATGCTTCTGTGCGATCTGCAGTCTCGAAACTTGGGCTTCCATTAATGTTGAAGAGCAGAACCTTAGCCTACGATGGGAGGGGGAACTACGTTGTTCGCGAGTTGTCTGATATTCCCAATGCCATAGCAACTTTGGGTAGTCGTCCTTTGTACGCCGAAAAATGGGTTGCATTTGAAAGGGAAATTGCCGTTATGGTGGTCCGAACGATTGATGGAGAGGTGCAATCATATCCGGCCGTTGAAACCGTTCACAAGGAGAATATCTGCCACTTGGTGTTTGCACCCCTTCGTAGCCGCGATCCCACTCTATCGAAACGAGCAAGAGATGTTGCTGAAACGGCAGTTAAGACATTTACTGGCGCAGGCGTTTTTGGTGTCGAGATGTTCCTGATGGATGACGGTTAGTCGGTCATCGATCTCCCTATCATGTCTGCTAATCCAGTCTTAGGCAGTTTATATGTCAATGAAATTGCCCCCCGTCCCCATAATTCTGGCCACTACACGATTGAGGCTTGCGAGACTTCGCAATACGAAAATCATCTTCGTGCAATATTAAATTTACCTTTGGGATCGACAGCGCTCAAGGTTGCCTCGACTGTTATGCTCAATCTCATTGGGCACTCATCTTCCATGGAGGAGATATCTACTACCGTCAAAGTAGCTTTAACAATCCCAGGTGCTTCTACCCATCTTTACGGAAAGTCAGAATGTCGTAAGGGACGCAAGATGGGTCACATTACCATTGTTGCCGATTCAGATGCACAGCTTCGTTCGCGGCTTCGACCATTGCTCAAGTCACTCCCATCAAGCACCACTGAGGAGATAGATCGTTATGCTCCTGTTGTTACAGCGCCCGGATCAGGGCTGTCAGACCCTCAGCCCCTTGTAGGCATAATCATGGGTTCAGACTCAGACCTCCCCGTCATGCTTCCCGCCGCTCACATTCTGGACCGCTTCCACATACCCTACGAATTAACCATCGTGTCTGCGCACCGCACTCCCGACCGAATGGTCGAATACGCACACTCCGCATCCACACGTGGGTTACGTGCCATTATTGCTGGCGCCGGCGGAGCAGCACACCTTCCTGGAATGGTAGCCGCTATGACGGCCTTACCGGTGATCGGCGTCCCTGTCAAAGGTAGCTCGCTTGATGGGGTTGATTCTCTTCACAGCATTGTGCAGATGCCAGTAAGTTCGAAGCAATGGTTATTTTCTGTTTATGGTTGATTCGTGACACCTTTCTACTTCATCTACTTCAGCGCGGCATTCCTGTCGCCACTGTTGCTATAAACAATGGCACGAATGCCGGACTCTTGGCCATCCGGATTCTTGCGGCGGGCATGCCGACGCTGGTTACGGCTATGAATGAGTACCTGAAAGGTCTTGAGACCGAAGTCATGGGAAAAGTTCACAAGTTAGAGGAAGTAGGGTGGGAGAAATACGAAGTGAAGCGGACTTGAGGTATTTTCGGCGATCAATGATGCTAAAGGCTTATTGTGGATTGTCCAGGTGACTGATGTCGTTTTTCCAAAGGACTTGATTTTATTTAGAGGTGTCTTTACAGAGCATTTGCTTATGCGAAGCCACTAGAGGATCTGGGCGGCCCGCTTTGTATAAAGTTTTACTATCAAACCATTTGAGGTAAATCTTCTAGTCTATAAATTTTGCAGTTGTTTAAGCGAGACCCTTAAAAGACTGAGTTGAAAATTATTTTGAGGGATATGATCAGTCTGTTCTGTCCTGGGAGAAATGCGGTAAACAATTATGATTCAAGCGTAAACAGATAGAAACGTCAGAATGGTGACTGTGAGGGTCCTGAACAGATGATCAAGACCTCGGTTTTCTGTCCACCACAGGGTCTCGTCAACTGACTCCAAGTCGTGAAAATCAGACCGATTACGCATGGCTCATATGGTTAATCAGTGAATGCTGCGTGACAACCACCGCTCCAGTGTAAGTTCAAAAATCTTGAGGTAACTTTTACAGAAGTCTCAAGGTATAATCCCAAATCAAGTGGACTTCTGCGATGGACTTCACAGTATGTGGCGTAGTCGCGGAAGTCTGATTTATAGTCAAGGTATCTTTATTCACTGTAAGTTCATTAATTTATTACTAGATTAATGTTGCATGGCAACTTCCTCAGAAGGTTAAGAAACTTCATCCAAAATATAGTACAGGCCGCCAGGCATCTCCAACGGATGTCAGTTGTGAACATTCTGTATCACCTGCCCCACGCTTCCTTGACTGTTGATCTTGACTTAGTACATACCATATTCTGCACGTGACTATGTCAAGTGTAAGAATCTTCCAAGTCTAAGGTACTTGTACGCCTTCCTTTGAAAATACTGGACCGTGCGGGATCGTCGGGCCGCCAAGGTCAATCTCCTTTCAATCATTGCCAAGATACAACCGAGTTCGAACGACGTTGACGGCTTCACACCGTGATACTACAAAAGAACCCAGAGAATACTATAGGGTAAGAATGATGAGAAAGAGGTCCATGACTGCAGTACAAACCATTATGGATCTTATAGGACCTTCTAGTACGCAAAGTCAAGCGGGAGAACAAGTGCGGTTGCTAATTATGCGCTCTCTAAGGGTGGAGAATGGCGGAATGCCCAGAAAAGTCCGCCTTGAAATCTCTTGGCATAACAGGCCCGACGGACCGTCCAGAAGATCATCGCGTTGTACTCAAGTCACTTTCTAACAAACGTGACCTCATATCGAAATGCTGCGGCAATTTACACTGCATGTTGAAGTGCAACCAGGGCTTGTGTCAAGTATCTAGGACAATAATGGATGACGACCATAGTCACTAATTTTTCAACAATTTTTGAACCTTTTCTCGATACTCCATTCTGAAAGAGTCACTGTGGAGTTGTGAACTCTTCTCTATTGAAATGAAGAAGCCACGAAGCCGCTGAGGCTTGATCTTTTGGATTTACTATCTTCCCCTCCACTCTAATACCCATAATTGCCGCATTTGGACACCAACTTGTCGCAGACAATAGTACAAACGCATAGCCGGAACTACGTCGCAAAGATGGGCTCTGGTCGTACGGAACCCTGCGGGCCGCCAGTAAGAAGCTTTAGATTCTTGTTGCTTTTCGAGCCATTAATGACTGTTCCAGAGATTCTCCGTTCGGATTTACTGTGAGGAATAAAAGGGCTCTTTGAACATGGTTAATGCGTAGTTCGACTACACCCTCTCCACAGATACAGACACTCAAAATCATGAAGTGGCTTAACTCTCTGGTCGTTTTTACCGCCTTCCAGGTTTCCTTGGTGTGTAATCCTGTTCTCGATGACCTACGTTGATCATTACTTACACGAACCACTCAAGGCTTCCGTTCTGCAGAAACGCGCTTCAGTCAATGATGTCGCCACTGTCGGATACGCTACCCTTAACGGAGGGTAAGTGGAGTTTAGTTCCCCTCAGCACGCATAAGAATTGTTAATGATATATCAGGACGTCTGGTGGTTCTGGTGGTCCCGTAACCACAGTCATGACACTGGATGCCCTCACCTCTGCCGTTTCGGGTGACTCAAAGAAGATTGTAATTATCTCAGGTTTGTTTCAATATCTTAAACATTCACTGCCATGTAAACTGACCGGTTCATTGCCTGAAGGTACTATCACCGGAAACACGGTAGTTAAAATTGGTTCCAACACCTCCGTTCTCGGAGCCAGAGGATCCTGTAAGTATTGTGAATTAGCAAGAATGTCCTTCGCCGACCAAGTCCTATAGCACTCGTTGGAGTCGGGCTTCGCGTTCTGGACGAAAGCAACGTTATCATTCGTAACGTCAAGATTTCCAAGGTCCTCGCATCGGCTGGTGATGCCCTAGGAATCCAGTCTTCACACCAGGTGTGGGTTGACCATTGTGACCTCTCCAGCGACCGCGACCACGACAAAGATTTGTGTGTTGATATCTTTTCACGTGTCCTTCCATTTATTCAATGTAATTCTAGTTACGACGGCCTCCTTGACTTGACTCACGGTATTACTGGCGTCACTGTGACCAACAGCAAACTCTATAACCACTGGAAGGCTTGTCTCATTGGCCACTCTGACAATAACGGTGATGAGGACACCGCCATTACGGTCACCTTGGCTCTCAATAGCTGGACCAACTTGAACTCGCGCACTCCTTCTATCCGCTTTGGCCACGGACATATCTTCAACAACGTCTTTGACGACAACAACGACGGCATTAATACCCGAGATGGTTCGTATACGTTTAAGAGGCTTATGGCAATCAACTTACGATTTACGATAAACAGGCGCTCAAGTCCTTGTCGAGAACAACGTTTGGACTGGTACGAAGTCCCGCATATCCTTTTATAATAGTCATTCATCTCGTATACCTTTTCTAGGAACCGACAAGCCTCTGTACTCCACCGACGACGGATTTGCCGTTGCAACTGGCAATGACTTCGGAGGTGCAAGCAACACAGCCCTTCAAGGCGACTTCACAGACCCGCCGTACTCTTACAGTCTTATCGCCACATCCTCCGTCCGTGCTTCTGTTACTGCCAATGCAGGACAAACCCTCGATTTCTGAATGCTTTCTGCTACCGCTGCTTTGCGGGATATGTAATTGATTCCATTCATGCCATTGCAGACGGTGATATTCTTTGGATGGTGGACAAGTATATCGGAATAAATCCTTTGTGCAATGTATATGTAGGATTAGCGAGAATTTTGAACATGGTGCATGAATCAAGGGTTAAGTTAACGTAAGGTTACCGATCTACTTCTACTACTTACAGCGTACTTATCGGCAACCGCGTGATGGATAACCGGCGCTTTCCCAGACATTCTATAGTACATATGCGCTTTAGGAGGCGTTGTCTTCTTATCACATCTTCGCAGCCCACATGATGCTAGTGGAAGCTGTGAAGGACTGTCCTCATGATGAATGGCCACTTGTCACAACAGCGAAGCGGTACTGGTTGCCTGCGCTCACGGCCAATGCCAACGATCCTAACGCACTGACGCTTGTGTTTCTGCACTCCACCAGCTTCCACAAGGAGACATGGGAGCCTTCAATTGAGAGACTTCTTATTCTTTCTGCTCAGCCGAGGAGCAAGGTCAAGATCCGCGAGGCTTGGTCATTCGACTGTCCAAACCATGGTGAAGCTGGCCATCTGAACGAGCCGTTGTTGAATGAGCGCGCGTTTCGCAACAATTGTGTGTCCTTTCTTATTTGTTTCATGACCATTAAACCAATTTGCTATACACCACTCAGTCACTTGCGAGAAATATGCCAGAGCAGCTCATAGATTCCTCTCAGAGGCACCCTACCATAGTGCTGGGATAAACTTTCGGACGAGAAAATTAGTAGGAATTGGCCATTCGCTTGGCGGAAACGCGATGTAGGTGCCTGGGATCGAGTCTGGGATATGGGAGCTGACGCCAATTAGGCTCATCCTGCAGTATCTTGAACCCCGAGTTCAATTCCAGTCTTTAATTATTGTGGAACCTCTGATAAGTCCGGCTGGCCCCTCGCATCTCAACAAGTTGCGCTCTATCCTGGTTAAAGGAGCTCACGAGCGGCGTGACGTATGGCCTGACCGTGAACGCGCAATGGTTGCTCTCAGGAGACGGGAAAGAACAGCCAAGTGGGACCCTAGGATCCTCGATCTCTTTGTCAAATACGCCGTTGTTCCCCATCCTGGATCATACGAACGGGAAACTCCCTACACTGGGGTCACTCTGGCATGTACTCGTGATCAGGAAGCCGTGAGTGACAGTGGAATGACCTCAAGGACTTGACATGTATCTCCGCGCGCAGGCTATGTATCGTGACGCAGATGGACCGACAAAACCTGTGGAAGCTCTTAAAAAAGTGTGTGCAGCTATACCAGTACACATGGTTTTAGCTGGTGTCAATGATTTCATGTTCGTATGAGCTCCAGAACCATTCAGATATCTGATAATTTTGCCTAGACCTGCACGAGTCCATGCAGCGATCCTTAATCCCAAGTACGGAGGTGTGTATGCCTCCGTACGGAAGGTCGAAGGGGTTGGTCACCTGGTATGTTAAATCTTACGTCGTATTTCATAGCACAATGTATCGAAAATACTCTATAGATTCCTCAAGAAGCCCCAGATAAACTAGCCGCCATCATCTATGAAGCTCTATCTGAAAACTCATCTACTTCAATTAAGTCCAAACTTTAAGACTTGCCCGATGCCTTGCGTGGTATGATCGATCATGACGAAAACATTTACTATTATGAGTAAATATTCTGTACAAGAAGAACCAAGGGATTTAAAGGGGAGCAAAGCACGTCTTTGCCACGATATGTAGTTGACACTTATGAATTGAAATACAGTGATGTCAATAAACTTAGCCGTGCACGTGGGAAACAATAGATTCTACAAACCCTACACCCTTGATTAATAATACATCAACATCCAACAAGATAACATGAACACTTCACATGAGATCGGCGTTCTGCAAGGTTGCGTGTCTTTCATTCCCTCCTCCTACTTTGTACTGACCTGCCTTCCCAATTGAATGATTCAGATGCTATTAAAGAATTCGGAACGGTCGACGCGGAAGGTAACTATACCATATCCTACGGGTTACTTTTCGAGAAAACTGCCAACACCTGTAAAGAAAATATATTCTTCTAGGAGAGCCGTCCTTTAATAGAGACTCTTGTAGTAGAGGCCTTAAACGGCACGCTAAGGGCGGCTAAACGACAGAAGAAGGTAAACTCTGGGCAGATGACATTTATTCAAATTTTTGTGCGATTGACTGATTGAGACCCTCAGGTCGCATTCGAGGCAGAGCTCCTGATGATGCCGAGAGACAAGGATGTTCCAGTAGTACTTGTAGAGATACAATCGCATTAGATATCTATACAATCTACCTGAGATCTTGGATTTACCTTCATTCATGTATGATTGGTCCAGGTTCTTATGGCTGCTCGACATCAGCTAATCTTACGATCTCTTATGTTATCCTTTCAACATCAAACTGAGGATCCTGCTCGATCGAACTTGATCACTCTGTCTCGAAGTTGAATCAGCATCAATAGTAAGCAATGCGAACGTTTGTCCAGTATGGACGATAGAAAGGATGACCACTGAAATTATCCTACACATCGATAGAATTTCGGGCTACAGAATGGGTCCGCAATACAAATGTACAAATTTTGATACAGAAGCAAGTCTTCATCATACAATGCAGGTAATACCAAGGGCGACAAAAGCAACAAAGGAAGACATAGAAGAAAGGACGTAACAAAAATCCACAAGGATTCGATCGAGGACGTTACCCTCTTACCAACTAGCTCAAGACTTGAGAGTATATCCCGTGAGCTTCCCACTCTGCATGCGTTGACGCAGTTCTTGAACCTGACTAGGGTTCAGCTTCTCCAAATCCCCAAAAAGCTTAGGGTGCACGCTCTGACAGTGGCCGATAAGCTCAGCCCATTTCGCGTTTGCAGGGAATGTCACCGTCGGATTCTTGTTTTGCCCGTCATTGCTTGGCATACTAAAACAAAACAGATTCATTCGATCAGTATGCACCACGTCGACAACGGGAATGAACACATACCGACACATCCGACACGTCATCTTCGTACCCTGGGTCTCGTACAACAAGTCAATATGGGTAATCCCAATCTTATTCTGCTTTTTAATTTCTTTGACTTCCACAGTCTTCGCCGCAGGCCCGTCGCCACTTGCATCTTCCAACTTCACCTTTACCTTCGCCCGCTCTTCTGCGTCAGACTCGCCCTCATATTCAACACGATCACGCTTCCTCTGTGTCGAGAATGAGCCCGAAGTCGATTGGGTAGATTGAAAAGCGGCAGGGGCGGGTGTAGAAACCGGAAAGGGTGGTACAGACGAGCATTGATAATGGTATGGGTATGGGTATGAGACCCACGTCCGGGACCCTGTTTGACTGTGTGCAGGGAGAAAATTCTGGTATGTATGTTGTGATTGGGGTTGCTGAGGCGGCTTTGGAAGTTCATTCGGAGAAGAATGTGGTTGGAGTGGGGGAGGCGAAGGCCGCCTGGATTGGGCTGGCGGTTGCCTCGAGGGTTGCGCCGATTGGGGCGACTGTGGTTTGAATAGTATTTGTTGAGGCAGGGGCGCAGGGGGGGGCGGAGGTGGAGGTGGAAGTGGAGCAGGCCGTGGTTGCGGGGTGGACAACTTTGAAACTGACTGAGATTGTATCTGCGCTGGAGATGTAAGAGTCAATGATTGTGGTTCCGTCTTCGCCAGTCTCTCTGACGATGACGGCTCCTGCTGCTGGCGTAATGACATGTTCAACTCTTCAAGCACCGCAATGGGTGGAACCATGGGAGAAACATCAACTTTCAGAGAAGGTCGAACAACGCTGTTCAGTCTGCTCGGCGAGACTGCTCGCGAAGCAGATCGGGAGGGCGGATGGGAGTAAGGTCTCATGCCAAGGGATCCCATTGGCGGCGTCGCAGAATGTACATCCTGATTCGACAAGCTCGAACGACGTGATTTGGCCTTTGGTATCCTGACTGATAGAGAAGATGGCTGCGCTGAGCGCACGAGCTGCTCTCGGTTTCCGATTGGACTTGGAGAATTGGCAAGTGGTTGTGGGATTATTGACGCGAGAGGTATAGATGGAGATCTGGAGCTGGAAATGTGACATGAGGGACGAGCAGGAGATTGGGGGGAAGTAGGTTGATGGTGTACTGCCGTGGATGGCATTGCTGATAGCTTTGTGTCTGCTGCTAGTAAGGGCGATGCGAGGTTGTCGACGCGCCTCTCCGCATCAACATCCACGTCGATCACATCGTCCGTTCCGGCAAGATCACGCATGAGATCCTCGGGAGATGCAGCGGAGAACACTTCCTTCGGGGGTATAGAAGGCGTCAGCGGAGATAGGACACGGTAAGACCCTGCCTGGCATCGTGGGAGGGATCCAGGAAACGCTTGCGGCGAGGCCCGAGAAGAGGCAGGGGACTTGGTCCCACTTGAAACCGACATACGATGGCCGCGTGGACGGTCGTAATGGATTGATGCCTGCTTTCCACCATCCTTGTGTACACCTTGATGGTAAAAGGGAGAAACAACCTTCTCGGTGTCAGAAGCAATGAGGGTGCTGGCAGATTCACTACCGCTTCTTTGCATACTGCGTTCATGGGCAACTGCGATCTATGAAAACAATGAGTCCTGTGATCAAACTTTGTGTCGGGAATCACATACCTTGTGTAGCTCTCTTCTTTCTTTCTCAAACATTAACTTTTGCTGTTCCAATGCCCGCTCGGCCCCTGCTCGTTGCTCCTCCATCTGCTGTCCGTATTGTATTTTCAACTGGTCTAGCTGCTCGTCGATGTATAACTTCGCTGCCTCTCGCATTTGGTGGTCCCGATCGCCCTTATGGTCTATCTGGTCTTTCGTAGCTTGCATTAACCTCTCGTTTTCGGCCATCAGCCTATCGTATCGATCCTTGAACTTGTCCACGTCTAGATGCGCATTGCACAAATCTACTTTAGCACGCTCAAGTTCCTGCTGTAACGCCTTATTCTCCTCAGCAAGACGGCTGCGCGCAGCATGTTCCCGGTCGATCGCGTCAACGAGTTCCCGGTGCATCCTTGTCATCTCGTTTTGAACATTCGACACGGTTTGATACCAAGCCTGCTCATAGAGAGTACGAAGTGGTCCTAATGCCGTGGAAGAATTCTGGAGAACGGCGGGATGAATATGGGAACTAGTAGGTGAAGATGCTGATTGCAAATCTAGGCAGGCTGGACCTAGCTGAGGTCCAAGAGCAGGAGGGCGGTGCAGCACTTGCGAGTGTGGATGAGAGGTTGTCTTGATAGGTCCTGATTCTGTTGGTCCCATGGTTGGGGCAGGCTTTGGCGGGGGTGTTGACCGATGATCACCAGAATCTACTTGGTCAGGGTTCCGGCAATATTCGCGGGTGTCGACATCTTCTGGGTGTCGAGGCTGCTCAGAAAGGGTACTACTGTTGCATGTCGGAAAATGTGAGAAGATTCTTCCTGGGCCGTGGAGAACGAAGGGCAAGTGCACTTCCTTCAATTCCTTGAGGAAACACTGAATGTATAGAGATAAACAAACATACTTACCCTGTCTATAGGATCAGAACGTCTGCACTCTTTTGGACGTCCGCGGTGTTCTTCGAATGTTAAACCTCTCTCACCATAAGCGACCATTACGGAAGAGGGAATTTTGAGTCCTAGAGCCTATTTAGTAACTTAGCAACGCTTCGAAACCACAGGGAGAAAATCGCGCAACTGGTCCTTCCTCTTGGTGTTGGCTCGGCTCCTGTTTGAATCCGTTCTTCACCTTGCCCCTGTTACCTTGCTCGCGAGGACGGGCTGAGTCATTCGGAGGCGCTGCTCTCCAACGAAATTGCGATTCTGACAAAGACCTGTGAGATGACTCTTTGATGCCGCTCATTCCAAAGTTGGTTCCCGAGAAACAATTAAGAATTCTCAGAATTCCCTTTCATGCAGTATCTAGCGGCGCGCAAAGCGACGACGGAGCAACACGAGGGTAGTATTGTTGCAGCTTGCAACCCAGCCTTATATAGGATGGAAACGATCCAAATTTCGTTCAGGGCCATTTACGTAAGCGATCAGATGATCGATAATTCGTGCCTTACGGCCTCTTGCGGTGTCCAGGGTTACGTGTGTAAACATGCGGTAGCCTCGTTGCAGGATTCGTGCTTTCTAGCAGCCGAATGGAAGAATCATCTGAGGTGAAATAGATGTCTCCAACGACTCGCGACAATCCTTCGTGCTTGTGATATGTTCTTGAAGTTTTTGGAATGCTTGATTCGTATATCGGACCTAGGGGGGATCTTGGAGGCGCCCACAACGGGCGCTAATACTATGATGCGATTAGCGGTATGGAATTAATGTTACCAAGTGAGAGTGCGAAATTCAAGTTTATCATCACGACAGTGGCGCACTAGAGACCGAAGGATGGATCCGAAAATGTGGCGACTTGATAAGCTACTAGTACGTCCCTGTACCAAACGATAATTACCAATTACGCCACGTCAAGATCATGTCGCCCGGTGAACACTTGAGAACACCGACCGGGTCTAAGCGAGCAAATGTCAAATCATACATATGTGACCTAAGGAGATAGGAAACATGTTTTCGGTAGCCACTGAAAGTGAGGCCAAACCCTTACGACCGGAGATGGCAATTTGAAAGAGGCCAGAAACACCGCGAAGGTTCGGAGCTTGAGAACACAGACGTATACAGATCAAGGTCAGTCTCTTGAAGTGGTGAACCAACAAAACACGAGACACTACACGTACTTATTGGAAGTCTCTATCAAAGGAGGAATTGAGTACCAAGTCGTTGTGCCCCCCGACTGATTATCACTCTCTGATCCCCCATCACTTTGCCACCTACTGTTCGATCAAAACGGACTGGAAGAAAAAGGAGAAATGAAATGAGGACCCATAGTACAATCACATTCTGTTTTTCGTTCTGTGGGGCACATGAAAAAAGCCGGGCCGATGCTTTACTACTTAAAGACTGCCATAATGTCATGTACGAAAGTCATGATATTTTTGGACCTGACCTTGTAAGCCACGAGCCAGTCTCAAGGTTGCCTAAATAGGTACCGCCTGTATCCTGGTACATTTCTCAAAGAGTAAAGAGTTAATCTGACCCATCTCATATCACAGTGAAACTTTTACATATCCACGTAAAAATTGCCACAACGGAAGTGCAGAGATTGATACACGTTGTGAGTTCGAGAAAACTCTATAAATGTGGACATCCCTGAGCCTGGAGGATAAGGAATGAGTATAACTGCGATTGCAAGATGTGTCTTGGAACAGAAAGATGAAAACTACCGTGGGATTTCAAAGAACTGTGATCGGTGAAATAAAGATATCGGTAACGGCCGAACCTTCCTTCTGTCCATCAACTGGACTTGGAAGTAATAATTCCTCCTCGACGATTCACAGGTGGACTATTTCACAACCTTTTCAGTATCTTCGCTTCTCAAACCCTGACGACCTCGACACCGTGGTAGACTCCTGGGTTTACAATGTCCCTACTCGGATAGCTTTTGGTTCCATTCAAGAAAACTGTCAGCGGCGTACCGACATACCTGTTTTAATGTGGCGCCGTATGGTCTATGATATTAACTCTGGGCGGAAACAAACATATCTGTATTTCCCTACGTCCTTCGTTTGGGATGTTAATATTATACTCGCTACTGACACGGACTTTATATATCGAAAGCAGACAGTCTTGGGAATACCTCGAGTTCAATGTCTTTATGTGCAGTGTTGTCGAACAATGGGCATGTGCGGGGTCCGAATGCACCAGGATCCATTCAAAGTTTTGTTGGGACATGTTTTTTGGAACCTGACCGTTTCTCATCCTCATTCGTGCAAGTACCACGCGCCTCAGTCGCCCCAGCCTGGAAAAGTGAAGTCTGAAGCTGATTTCCACCAAATGTCACTTGAGCTTGCTCACGAGTGTTCTTTAGCTTGTGGATTTGGTATGAATCCCTCCAAGATTATGTTAACCGAGCCGGACCTAATATACACCGTACGTGTTCATAACCGCGCGGGTGCGCGGGGATGCACAAAATGGTACTTTCATATCTCAATCGATGCATGCTCCACCATGGTCTGCTAATAACACAGAAACGTGTACATGTGATGTACCCTGTCAGTAATATTCCCTTGCGGGTATGCGGCTTTCAAACCCTCGTTTGCCAATCATAGAACTGGTGTTGTCATTCGTCCATTCATTGCCAAATAGATTCCAATGCTGACAGCCAATATCAGCCCTAGTCACACTCACACGGAACCCGAGGAATACCGTAGAAGCCTCCTGGTTTCGATGTCCTTCCTGGACAGGCTCCGAGGTCTGCTGATTCTGCTGGTCAAGAGTTTTTAAATTCTTGTGCAGCCTCCACCCGCCTCAAATAATGCTCCGTGCTTTGCTCCATCAAGAAATTTCCTGTAAACGCCGGTGTGAGTATCTAAAGGCACCCAAGTGCAACGGAAAACAGCAACATCCTCTCGAAATACTCTATCCTTCAAACTCTGTCATCATGTACCACAGCGATCGACTGAAAGTCCGCGAGTTTGCCCATGACGGGTCTAGCTAACGTCATCTCCAAGTCTTCATGTCGCCTTTCAAACTTTCTCTGTTGAAAGGGTTCAAATGAACGGACAAAGCTAGAAAAATAGGAACTTGCCAGGGGATCGAAGATATAATTGTCGAAATATATGCTTCAGGATAAGCGAGAGCAAGGTCTTGCCAACCTCGCACTTTCTTCAATTTCTTGTGATACATGCCCGATGGCTTCCCCAAAAGGAAACTATGTAAAGCCCGTAGATGTAGACAGGGTAGATTTCCCTTGTGAACCGTATCCCGTGATCTCTCGGTACAACTCAGACACGACTAGCCACGCAAAAAATGCAGTTGGATCCTTAACATACAGCAGCCCGTGCTTCTCCGTCTTAGGTCTTCCGCGTAGTTTTACAGGCTACCAGTACTGGCAGTCTCGTGTTGTTTTATTCGCATATACAGTGCATTTGTAAAGTCAACCATAGGTGTTATGACCTAGATGTTTCACTAGGTTCAAGAAGTCTTGAAGAAATATGGTGCTTGTCAAGTTGCGCGTATGTCCAAGGAACAGATATATCCGGAATTGATTGATTACGTACGACCTCCACATTTGAATTGTCAGCCGTGTGCAGAAGGAAGCACAATTTGTTTTCGACCAACAACTCTTTCACAGCAAGAGACGGCATCAGATAGGGTAGTAACCACTCCCTCCACGGATACAAATCTCGGGTGGGGGTCAGACTGTATAGCTGTAGAGTTATCAATTTTGGTATATCACACTGGACTTGTAGAGTCGAGTTCGGTGAGCGTTATGTCTTGTCAGCCTCTGATGTTTTGTTATTGACGTGAATCAGACTTCATCAAGTGCAATTACTCTCCAACTCATCCAATCTGGCGGGAGGCGTGATTTCTAAATTATACCAATTCAAGGACTCGAGGTGGAAGAGCACGAGTAAGTGGGTTAACTTATGACAGACCATATACACTCGGTGTTTATTCCATCAATAGAAGAATAATTATCTTCTGTTTGGAGTTTACACCTTTCTTTTATGATCTTTACCCTTGGGGAGGAGTCTTGCATCGACGACAACTCATAAGGCAGCATTAAGTTGATATTTTGCCCCGACTACATGAGTACTGTGCTTACCTTCACATCTAGACTTCGGACATTTGATCATTGTGACATTTCAAAAAGCAATGGAGCAAATTTCGACGAATGGTGTTGACACAGACCGCTCACCACCTGTACACAACCTCCGATCGAAATTCGAGAAACTCGCGTTGGACCAGTCTCCCAAGTCGCGCACCAGACAGAGTAGTGGGAGTCAAATAGATTTCCTAGATCCGAATACCTCTCCTTGCCCTCGGCCTCGAGCTACGTCGACCTCATCCTCCAACGGAACCCCTTTTGACGCCTCTCACCTTCGAGCATCGTCTTCCTCGTCCGATTTGAAGGTCGGTGCCAAACGACCACCGCCACCGCCGCCGCCTTCGCGACCATCAAAGATCGTGGCTAACTCTCCAGTTCTCGCTCCAACTGACTTGTCAGCCGCGTTGCTTCGCCCAGTCCCTTTACCTCCTAAGGCGCGTCCTCAATGCCCTGTAATTCCACCATTTTCGTCGACTTCTCACGAAGAGTCCCAACAGTCGTCATTGAAACATGAACTGTGAGTAATGTCACAAAAATTTATAGTGTATCTTCTGTATATCTTATTTTGGTGCCAGTGCTCCACCCGCATCTACACGTCCATCGCCCTTAGCATACCCCTCAGATACCAGCAGCAAACCCCCAGTTCCACCTCGACATGCAAAATCGGATGCATCAATTCTTAGATTGCAAACACAGAGCACGGATATCGTACCGGATACAAACTTTCGAACCATCAGCCCCTTTTCAGAAGATGATATTGGTGAAATTACGCCAACTGCACCTCCCACACACCCAGCTAGAAGAAAACCTGTACCGCCCTCCAATGAATACAGCCTGGCGAGCAGCGAAAGCGATCTTAGTGCCTCGTCTAGATCCACTCGCCCGTCATCCCGCTTCCGCACCGACTCCTCTTTCACATCTTCTTCAAGCACCTCCCCCGCACCTCCCCCTCTCCCCTCTCGACGCCCTGCCCCCATAGCATCTTCATCCTCCGAAGAAAGCTCCAATTCCTCTTCCCGTCTCCCTGCCCGGCCAAGCGTTGCCATTCCTGCGCACATTAGCACATCCGACTCTCCTTCATCGTCTCCGTCGTCCTCCACCCCTGAAAAAACGGAACGCAAAGCGTTGGGCTCAGGCAAGCTCCCTCCGCCGCCAACGCGGACGATCGCACCAGGCGACAAGCTCCCCGCGCCGCGGCGCCCTCCGACGCCGGACTACTCAGACGAGGAGTCAGGCGAGGAAGAGGTCGTTGTCAACCCGCTCCCGGATTGTTCGCGGACCTCGCGGCGTCCGCCCGTCATGTCCTTCCACTACGCGAACGTGGAGCCGAACATCCATGTCGGCCAGCAGTCCACTGTGTCCATCGCAGGTACGACGGCTGTGGTCGCTGGGCACCATCAAGTCAAGATCTACGACCTCGCAATCTCCGATATACCGAAACTTTGCCTAGAAATGAAGACACTGGTCGGGAAGGACTACCGGATCCAGAGTATGGAGTTTCGACCTAGTGCACAGAAGGCGGATCGGGGGTTTGTGGTGTGGCTCGGCACGAAGGAGGGGCATTTGCATGAGCTGGATTTGCGCACAGGCACGGTCGTCGCGACGAAGTATTCGGCGCACCCGCATGCAATTGTGTATATCTTCCGGCACGGGCGTGCGATGGTGACGATTGACGAATCAGGCAAGGGGCTTGTTTGGACGCCGGACGCCTCGGGAGGGGAGGACATCACGCTCACACAGACGACGCCGCGGGTCGTGCGCATTGGTGAGCACGTGTCATTCGTAAAGATCATTGCGGGGAAGTTATGGACCGCGACGAGGAGCGAGACGCAGCATCTTCCCGGGACACCAAGCACGAATAAGGTTCCGGTGCTGCGCGTGTATGATATTTTCAAGCCGGGAAATCCGAGTCGTTCGGTCGTACCCTCTGAGCAGGTTGGCGCGGTACTCGGTGCGACGCTCATGCCTGGCTCGCCTGGGATCGTATATGTGGGCCATGAGGCGGGCTCGGTGTCGTTGTGGGTACTGGACAAGGAAGATGGGTATCCGCTGTGTGTGGAGGTAATGAAGATATCGAATTCAGACGTTATTTGTGTAGAGGCTGTGAATGATCGGTTGTGGGTGGGTGGACGTGGGGGGTTCATCTCGGCATATGATGTGAGTGCCAAGCCGTGGGTTGTAACGAATTCGTGGGTTGCGCATCCAGCGCTGCCGGTGTCGAAGATTGCGGTAGACCATTATGGGATCGATAAGATTGGGAGGCTCTGCGTTGTCAGTATTGGGAGGGACGAGCAGTTGAGGCTTTGGGATGGACTGCTTGGACTCGACTGGGTCGGTGAGTGCGGGTGTTTTCGTTTCAGAATCTACCTGACGACTTTCAGACGAGGAACTTTTAAAGTACGAGCACACATTTGCCAAGACACGACCTCTCAAGGTACTCGTTGTTTCGTGGAATTTGGACGCTGCGCGTCCGGAATCACTTGCCACAGGTGACCCCGTCAATGTCAATTTCCTTTGCGATGCCTTGCGCAGCGTTGACTCACCCGACATCATCTCCTTCGGATTCCAAGAAGTAATCGACCTCGAGAGCCGCAAGCTCGCAGCGCGAAACCTCCTCGCGTCCAATTCGAGGAACGAGGATGGACTGTCTGATCGGGTGTCGTCAGCATACAGGCGGTGGAACGATCGGCTGGCTCTGGCGGTTCGACAAGCCATGCCGGATGTGGCGTATTCGGTGATACACACCCACAGTCTCGTTGGTTTGTTTAGTTGTATTTTCATCAAGGATTCGGAAAGGGAACGTGGAGCTATCAGGGAATCGTATATCACGCACATTAAGAGAGGGATGGGAGGACGGTATGGGAATAAGGTTTGTGTTTTTGGTGCTTTTGATAGAGGCTCTGCTGACATACACCAGGGTGCTATTATATCCCGATTTGTGCTGGACGATACATCGATATGTTTGCTCAATTGTCATCTTGCGGCGGGTCAGAACGCGGTACGACAGCGAAATGGTGATGTCACTGCGATTTTGGAGAGGAATGCTTTGTTCCCGGTGACTCACTTTCCGTTTGCATACGTCGGCGGAGGAGATGGCACAATGATTCTAGACCATGAAATAGTTATCGTAAGTTCCTTGTCGTGCGGCATCTCTAGCCATTGACTATGATCTCTAGGCCAACGGGGATATGAATTACCGAATCGACCATCGTCGGGAAGCCATCATCTCCTCCATCCGCTCAAACGACTACACGCACCTTCTAACGCACGACCAACTCCTGCGAGAAATCAAATACAATCGGGCGTGTCGCTTCCGCGGGTTTTCGGAAGGTGCACTAAGCTTCCCCCCGACATACAAGTACGACCCGCACACGGACGATTACGACACATCGGAGAAGCGGCGCTCGCCTGCGTGGTGCGATCGCGTGCTCTGGCGCTCAACGGTACCGACGAGAGTGAAGCAGGTGCATTATAAGAGGTATGAGGTCGACGTCAGTGATCATAGGCCCGTGTCTGCGGCGTTTGAGGTCGTGGTCAAAAGTTTAGAGAGAGATGAGAGGGGAAAGGTGAAGATGGCTGTGCAAAAGAGTTGGGTGGAGGAGCAAAGTAGGTTGTTAGGTGAGGCGAAGAAGTTTTATGTCAGGCAGGCGTTGATTTGATGGTGGGGACTCGTAGGTAGTTCGGCTCGGGTTTTACTTGTAGATTAGTGGCATGGATTGTTAGTCTTTCCCCCTCCATTCGCATTTGTAGTATTTTGCATCCATATTCATTACCGCACCTAGTATAGACGTAAATGTAGTACACATATCAGGATAAATTTTGGTAATATTGAAGAGGTGATCGGTGCATGCAGCAAAAATATATATCCTTGCAAATTTTTGTATTAATCTGTCAGATGGTATTTACCTCACCCATCCTTCCACCCTAGATGGCACCATGTGTTGTGTTGGTCAACTTGAACGTGACTAATTAATGTGCGTTGACACTTAGTCATTTCCACGACTTTTCTGCACAGGCATTTCGAGGGACTCTGGATTTTTCTGATGGAGGGTTTTATTCATAGCGATTATCTAGAAATGCCGTAGGTCATGCCCGTACCACCCTAGCTGTTGATTGTAGATTATCACACCGGCCAGTGCGTTCTCACTCACAATACCGCATTGTAACTGCTTTGACCCAGTACGCTTTGTCCGCCCTTTCTTTCTTTCTTTTACAATACAATAGAATCGGACATATAAATACCCCTTACTTACAGACCACCACCTTAGTCACTTATACCAGACTAGGGTACCTACAATTCCATCACGACACGATTACTCACATATAAATCAGACTATTATTGATTCAAATATTGTAATAGGGTCTTGATTCTTAACGCTAGCTGGCTGGGCGATGGATTGCTCCACAACCTGCTGGGTAAAATAAATGGTTTCAAAATCCAAAAACACACGGCCAATTGATTAGACACAATATCCAATACAATATCCATCTGGGTTGTGCCATGCTTCAAGATCCTGATTGGACAGCATTGAAACACGTACTCTAGTACGTTCGCACCTTAAAGTCTGACCAAGGTGGAAAACTACGTGCTCTTATTGAGAATATTGACGACTAACTTGTGAAGCTCATCTAGATATATCTTTGTAATACTTGCGTATGTCTCAATGATTCCATATCTTTTTATATTGACTCCATACTCATATATTTACAAGGTCTCATATGATTCTGCGTGGTTCGTAAGTACATATGTATATATACTTCCATCCTGGAGTTCGAGATGACGACTACAGGTGGGAAAGGGCTTTTTTGATTGTATCGTCCTGTCCTCCTGATGGATTGAATCCGGGCCTTGAAGGGAGGGACCAACCATCGGAAACGTAAGTTCTCTCAACAGATGGAAAGAGCCGTACAATGTCGGCAGCAATTGGTCGAGCATCGAGTTTGTGAGACCAGCAGGCTTCCATCATTTCCCACATTTGTTGAGTCAAACCTCGACTCGAATAACTAGTAAATCGACCGAGAAAGTTTGGAGAACCAGAGATTATCTTGTAATGAACGGATGAGATACTTGGAGCCTTCACGTTCTCAAGGGGTGGAAGGGTAAATAACTAAGAGAAGTATGAATAGCCGGTTGGAAATAAATTGAATATGGTGTTACCTGATAGCACACCATTCCAAAGGCGAAAACATCACTTTCTTTGGTTTTTCTACCCATTGGATCTTCAATCCTCTCGGGAGCTTCAAATTCTCTTGTGCCTCCAGGAAGATGCGAAGAGGATAAGGATGTATCTTGTAGGCCATCGTCGTCTGTGATATAGGAATAACCAAAATCGACTAGAAGTGCTTGCTCGGGCTCCTTGACGAGAATGTTGGTAGGCTTCAAATCTCCGTGAACAACGCCATTGTCGTGCAGATATTTCATTCCTGCAGCTATACCTTGTATCTGAGCAATAAACACAAATAAGACTTCTGACGCCAAAATAATCAAGTAACCTACCAAGTGGCGTCGGTTAGCATTACGTGTCCGAGATAAGAACTCGACGACAGTTCCTCCGGAGATCCAAGGGGAAACTAGACTAATCTGCGAATCTTCGGAGTAGTGAATGCCACAAAAGGGGAGGATATTAGGATGCGATAGCTGAGCCCACACAACAGCTTCACGGGAGAACGCCTGAAGAATTATTAGCTAAAAATCTCAGACGATGTTTGAAGTTGTCATACCTTGTGCATTTTAGATTTATCCGAACCTTCAAACAATTTTACAACTTTGAGACTTACAGGCTTATTTTTATAATAAGCCTTGTAAACGTCACCAAATTTGCCGGCTGAATGCGGATATCTTCCCTGGCCACTCACACCTTGAAGATAGAATGATCGAGGGCAAAGCTCAGACTTTCGGCATAGTCTGACAAGCGCAACGCAGAACAGTACATGAAATTGTGGCTTCATAGGGGCATGATCTAATAGCTAGACAACAAGTCGAGCTACACCCAAACAACAGATATTAACTGCGCACCTTCTGAAGGAGATCAAGCAAATCTTGTGCAGAACCCTCGCGATGGTCCAAGAACTTCATATATGTCTTGTAATTCTTAAAAGTCTCGACGAGACGTGCAGAGACTCGTCCGATCTGTGCGGAAGCCTCAGGACTTAGAGTACCTGAGGTTGAGTCCACTGCAGGCAATTCCAAATTGCCCGAGGACCTTAAGACATAACTGTCCCAGTCACCAGAGTCAGATCTTGTTTGAGCGCGGAGGAACTCTGTGTATGAGGGGTACGAGTCATCCAATGTCATTTCAGGACTGGGTGAAAGCCGAAGGAAAGTTAATGCTCAATTATTCACCAGCAAATGTTATTTGCACCGAGTTTGTACGCACAAGACTTATTGGGGATGAGACAAGGCCAATCACAATTCTGTCAATACAATCTACGGAGAGAAAGGAGCTCCTCATCTGATTGTTACGTGTCCTGTTGAGTTCTTGTCAGTCCAAATGTCCATCTTTTTGCGAACTTTCCTGGAAGATGTTTCAAAGTTTGTGCTATCTGTTGCTGGTCGAAGCACTGAAGGCATCATGTGGTTAGAAATTCTCCCATCTCGTACCAGCCATATGGAGGAGCTGATTCACACTGGCAGGAGGATGTTTCGAAGTGTGAAAGTCAAGTTTGCTACTTTCACTTCGTGCCAACTCGGAAATTCATCACATTTTAATCTTCAAATGCAAGACCAGGGGTAGATATTTTGTCGATGGGTAATGCCTCATCTTGCGTATAAGAATGGTTTATAGAGCTTGGTGTTGGCAAAAGGTACCAAATTAGATGCACCTCGTGTCGTCTGGTGCGATTTTCTGATGAGTATTGATCGCGACTTTCGCGGGCATAACTTTAGTACCTCCCTGCCCCATAAGCCAGTGATGGTGCCGTGAGGTGTGTGTTTCTGATAGTACGGCACGATAGCTGAAAAACAAAATATGTCATGCAGTGATGTTGGATTGTCATGAGATAACCAAGAGTCTTCGCGAAACCGTCCTGGCACTCAAAAAGTAGGAAATTCCTATGGAAGCCGACCAGGGAGACAAAAGTATGGGATAGGAAATTATATCCCGGCCCGAGGTCCAGACGGGACTTGTTGAATCTGGGAGCCAATGACTAGAGATAGGCGAACAGAATAGCATCACGTGGTGGAACTTTGACGTCTAGTCAAGAAAATGAAAAATCTGAGAAGAGCTCGAAGAAAAGAAAAACTTCAGTGCTAAGTGTGGACCTTGATCCGAGCGCGGCTGATCTGTGACCGCTCACCTGGATAGCACTTACCGAGTCGAGATCTTAATAACCCTTTCTCCCTTCCTTTCTATCTATACACACCGATAGTATCCCCTTCTCATCACACGAACTCGAGCACATACCGAGACAAGAATGTTTGAAAATCCAAAGTAAAGCGAAAGTCGAGGTATCAAAGGAGTCAATATCAACCAACGCAACTAGCTCTGACGTCCGATTTATCACCTTCTGCACCTCCCCCTCCTCCTAACCTCTGCTCGTCCAAGCCAATCCCTCCGCGCCGCCCACGCACTGAGCACAACGGCCACCAGACACGCAGAGAGTGTAAGGTAGAGCGCGTCGACGTAGCATATGCGGCCGAGGGTGCACGTTTCTGGCGGCGGGCTTGGTGCTGGTACGGGCGTCGTGGTGTTCGCCGGCGAAGAGAGGGGTGCGAATTCCCGTGGAGTGAGGGTGGATGAAGTGCCAAGTGAGTCAGGAAATGAGCGAGCCGAGGTTAACGGTGATAATTGTAAAGTGGAGGAGGAAGTCCGATCATGCGCATCGAGCGTGCGCCCAAAGACAACGCCAAATATGTTCCCGAATATAATGGGCGCGATGGCAAGGTACCCCCAGTTTTCAGAAAAGTGGGCTGTATGAGGAGCGTTGGGTTAGTTGGAGTTTGTGTTTGTGTTTTGGATGAGGCGAGAAAAAAAGTTTAGAAAAATAGTTTATTGATGAAAAAAGAAGAAAAAAAAACAGTTCAACGTAAGATGTTCAAACGATAATGATCAAATTAAAATGATGAATACAATAAAGGGAGCTCAGAAAAACAAGGGAAAGGCAAGGTAAAGCAAACAAGGAAAGCCACGCTCCCTCCTCCCGTAGAAAGAAAATACCACTCACCAATTCCAAACCACTCCAAACACACATTCGGCATCAAAGAAAACACACTCCCATGCGCGAGTCCTAGTGTTGCACTCACGACCCACAGGTACTTGACATTGTCCACGAGGGAAGCGAGAAGCTGGGAGACGACAAAGAGCGATGAGACGAGGAGGAGGGAGGTAGAGCGGGGCAGGGCGTGCGTGTGTTTTAGCGTGTCTGTTGTTAAACCTGCACAGGAAGGATGGTGTTTCTTAGTGAATGGGAATTTGGGAGCCTCAGAGGGGTGGCGCACCAATAATGATACGCCCTGCGAAGTTGAACAGGCTAATGAAGGCAACTTGGTCCGCTTGCCAATGCGCGGCTTGAATAGGATCGTAAACCCGTGTTCGCCCTCGTAGAGAGTGAATATAGAGAGCTTGGGACATGAGGCCGGCGTTGTTTATGTCTGTATGTGTGGGTGCGTTGCTAAGTTAGTTTGGGAGAAGTAAAGGAGAAAAGAGGATGTACATGTAAGACCTGTGCCTGCGACTGATGTAAAAGGGAGGGAAATGGTTAAGGGGGAAGAGGTGTAGTAAAGAGGAGAAAGACGCACGGATGGAAAGGATGGAAAAGAGGAGCCAAAAATTGGCCGTTTTGAAGAGGGTGTGACCGTGAATTGGAGCGGGTGAGGACGAGCGAGAGCGTAAGGGTGAAGTTGAAGGTGCGGTTGGAGAGGATAGCGGTAGAAGCGCGCTTTGTTCCTGGTTATATTCATGTTCTTGTTCGTTGTCGTGGTCATCCGTGT
Source organism: Termitomyces heimii (assembly GCA_003313675.1). Lineage (NCBI taxonomy): Eukaryota > Fungi > Basidiomycota > Agaricomycetes > Agaricales > Lyophyllaceae > Termitomyces > Termitomyces heimii. The sequence continues at coordinate 60,161 of QLON01000724.1, forward strand.
GATGAGACACTCTCGTCTCTTCCTCAGGGCTCAAAAGATCCTCAGAGGAGGACGTGGGGGGCAGAGGAATAGGGCTAACGAAGAAAAATCCGACAACCATGGGCAGGGAAGTCCCGAAGGCAAGGAGACCGAAGAACGAGGATGTATTTCCGGGAGAGAGAATTCGTGAGACTGTGGAGAAGAAGAAGGCGGAGAGACCGAAGCCGGATATAACAAGTCCTGTGGCTGTTGCCCGCTGCAGGGGCACGGGTGAAAGTGAGCGTTTAACCAGATATAACTAGAGCTTGCATTTACAAAAACGTACCGTTTTATCGGGGAACGTCTTTGCGGTCGAGTTAACAGCGCTCGTGAACCCCGCGCTCCCGCCTGCACCGGTGATGAAGCCGCACACGACGAGGATGCATGATGTAAAGAGAGAGATTGTATTGGAGTTTTCTGGGACACCTGCGTCGAAGATGAGCTTGACGCCGAAGTAGCCAAGGAAGAGGAGGACGAATGCTGAGACCATGGGAATACGGGGGCCATAGTTGTCGACGATACGGCCCCAGATTGGGCCGCTGCTGTAGACACCAACTTTGATTTATATAAAAAAGATGTACATTGAAAGAAGGAGAGCAAGGAAAAAGAACGTACTGTTTCCCGCGAGACCGACGATGTTCAGGTGTGTATGAGAGATGTTGAGCCGCACACCCAGTTGCGGGGCATATGCTAAGACTTTTTACCGACAACGTTTCTTGAGAAGGTCCCGGGGGCTCACATACCAGAGTATACCTAGAGAAAAATTAGGTCTGGCTGCAAAGGTTAGTGCATACTCACGTAGTTCGTCCCTGAGCCTAGACTGACAAGTAGTGATACAAGCAGCGTGGTTAACCGTGGTATACTGACAATATCCGGATAATGTGATGTATTTAATGCCATGTTTTGTGTATTGAATGCTCATTTACGAAGAAGAACAACAGCTGTGAAGCTCGGCGATTTCCTCGATCTAATCGGATAAGATCCGCGTCATGTTTCAAACACCTTTTCCTTTGACACCTCTCATTCCTCCCTCTGCCCTTCCTCCTTCCTCTCTCCTACCACAAAATACCATTTAACCCCCTCTAACTGCCAGGAAGAAAAAAGCCAAAAACTCCTCTTTACATGACTACAGAAACAACAAGATTACCTCGCTTCGCCGCCCTCAGTTGTTGTTGCTTCGTAGGCCCTCTGGTGGAAGACTTGAACTGCAGTACGTATTCTTGGCATCCATCTACGTATGACTTGTAGCAAGCGACACGACCATTTGTCCGACAAAATTGATCCAACAATTTCACGTGAGTTCGATTTCGAGTTTATACTACACTCAGCAGGCATACCCGAGGACTTGACTTGGGAATTTCATTCAGTCATGCGGCATACCGCATTCATTATGATTCATGATGCATATATCTTGATCATTGTTCCCCCTTTCCTAAACGCATTCCGACGAAAAAGGGGCTTCCAATGTCAGCCGTATAACCATCGAAAAACAAACAACAGAACATCCTAACTCGTCCTCTCGTCATTCCCTTGTGTTTCACGTATTCAACAATTGTGTTTCCCAGCACTTACCCATCGACTCAAGTCTCTGCTATACTGAGGCTGGTATACTTCGGGGACTTGCATGACCCGTCAAATTCTATATGCACCACGATTCATGATGTATATGTATCCTTGAGTCTCCACGCTGGACAATGGACGCTTAGCACTCATCGCTCAAGCAGGGCTACAAACACTCACCATCGCTGTCGTGATTCCTACCTGGTGAGCCAGCGTTTCTTTCTGTATAGAACAATACGGCATATCTCAAAGAACTCGGAAGATTTTGACTGTATTTCTTCGGCATCTGCAATAGTGGCCTTGCTTTCTCCCGAATTTGCCTTATGTATCTATGGACTTCAACTGGAGGCTTAGCTTTCCTCATGAGTCTTGGTCATAGGGCTTGCTCGCACTCATAAGAGTATTAATTTCCCGTTTCTCTGTCTTTGCATTCTAGATCGTATGCCAGGATTCCTTCCTCGACCACTCTTCCCGACTCAGAAGACTTACAGTCCAAGAGCCTGGGCTCATGTGTGTAGGTGGGACTGACCGCAACGCCGGCACAAGATTCAAAAATTGTCTTCCAAAAGAGGTTATGGGATATACCTTACATTTTGAGTGTGGAGTATCGTGTAAGTTCAAAGAAGGTTCCGACTCCCCAGTCCTGCCTTCAATACAGGGATCCTTCAAAAAAGGATTTGAGATATCTATTATCTATTTCAGTGGTAGGTAACACGTCGAATGTGACGAGTATCAGAACCATCACTGTCTCTTCAACTAAAGCCTGTGACGGTGACCATTTGCATCTGTCGACCAGTGCATGCAGTTTTTGTACGATGCATGTGCAGAAAGGTTAGTTCATCTCCCAACTCAGCTGCTCGCGAAACCCGTGAGCAAATCTAGATTAGCCTCTTTTCGATCGAGCAACTTGTTATTTTGCATGGGATCACCAGTTATTCGTTACGCTTTGGTCTTATTAAAGTCAAGGCAGAATACAGGTGCACAGACAACCTATAATGCTTGGCTAAGAAACCGTGGTAGAAGGGTTGACCAAGCATTGAAGCTAATGGAGACGCAGGAAACGTGCATTGAAGTTTTTCCATGAAACCGCGGTGAGTAGTATTGATGGTGCCAACTGATTGTGGTAAATGCTCATTTTCAAACAGCCCTGACTGCATAGTTCGTTTTCCTTGATTGATATTGAATATGCATGAACACTTGGATCAATGTACGACTTACTATGGTGATCCGCCGGCGATATGTATTACGAAGGACGGAAAGTGATAGCTCTTAGTGGTTGCGAAGCAGAGTGGTTTTCCGGCTTGGTGGCAGTCTTGACTGGTTCTTTACTGTCACGGTACACACTCGTGACTACATAGCTACAATTCGCCTCGTAGAATACTCTCTTTAGTTTGATTCATTCTGTCGATTAGGTACGTATATCGCATGTACAAAGATACCTAATCAATATGAAATTCTGTGATTAGCTACTGTCGCGCCGCGTTGCGAATCGCCAAAACCTTCCATTTACGGGTGACGTTATTAACTCACCATCTAGGAAAGGAGAATCCTCGTATCATATATACATCACTGGAGACAACTTCTAATCACCGAGCATTCCTCGAGGGATCTCTCGGAATCTTAGAATGAATGCCAAGAACAAAAGCTCTCGAAAACGTGGCTTGCGTCATCGATTCTTTCGAAAGACGTCGGCGAACTCGAATGAGCCGATCGATCGGAGCGCCACGTCGCGGCCTTGAAAAGGCGAAATGCGAAATCCACATTACTCGATATTGGAACTGGTGATGCAAACAACAAATAACATGAAGTATACAACTTAAGCCAATCGAGTCATTTCGTAACAAGTGGTATCACGGAGTTTACTATACACCGGATTGCCTATGTACCAAAAAAGAATCTAAAAAAACATCGCCCAGCATTTCAATTCTGTGTGGGCGTCTGTACTCTCAACGTTCCAAAGATCTCCTGATCAGAAGACTGAGTTATACCGCCGGTGCGCAGTTTGACTCCATGGTGGATCCAATCACCTGCGACTCTGGGGCGCGGAGTGAAGACCCTTCTCGGGCGCAAGAACGATCGATCACCCGCAAGCACGTTCGCGGCACTGATGACCGCGCGACATTTGGCTGCAGTGACATCAGAAGAGATGCCGACGCCCCACATCGTCCCTGCGCCAGACTTGGCAGGCGCGGGGGCACCCCGGACGTACATCTCGAGGAAGGTGACGTATTTGGTGTGCTCAGGCGTCTCGTTGTCGATGACCTGCCCGGTCGTCTCGCCGATCTCGAGCTCAAACCCGAGGTCCGAGCGCAGTGCGTCGATAAGTGCGGGGACGGGAGCATGCCCATCTCCCCGGATGGTTCGCGTCATGCCGTCCACTGTGAGCTCGCCCACAAAGCGTAAGATGCTGGAGTGTTCGTTAGGGGGGGTGGCGAGTGTCGCGTTGTCGTCAGAGTAGTCGGAGAGGGGAGAAGATGGTTCGTGCGATGTCGGAGAGAGGGGTGAAAGGGTGAACGTCTTGAGGAAAAGCCTTCCGATGGGTTGCGAGCCGAGACTGTACGTGTGCCTGAACGCAGATGTGATAAGACTTGCTGTCATTTCTTTCCCGGTGCGCTCGCTTTCTTCCTGGACGACTTGATAGAACGACACCTGCATACGCCGTGGGAGGTCCAGCTGCATGGCTTGCTTAATCATGTATGCAGTCCCCGCTTTACCGCTCTGGCTGCTGACTCTGATAAGATTCTCGTAGCCATATCCTAGGTCCTTGGGATCAAGAGGAATATAGGGCATAGCCCAGGACTTTGTTCCTTTTCCTGTCCGGTCTACCTCAGCCCAGCGCTTCTCTTGAGCATCGAGACCCTTCTTAATTGCGTCTTGATGTGTTCCAGCAAATGCGGTGAAGACTAAATGACCCGCGTATGGATAACGAACTGGTATCTGCATCTCGTTGCACCTGCAAACAAGAGCTACTGTCTTGGAAAGAGACGAAAAGTCGAGACCAGGAGAGACGCCTTGTGAATACAAGTTGAGAGCCAGCGAAATAAGGTCTACGTTTCCAGTCCGTTCACCGTTTCCAAGAAGACATCCTTCGATACGGTCGCCACCGGCGAGAAGGCCCAATTCAGCTGCCGCCACGGCAGTACCTGTACCGGCAAAGTTATCACTGAACGAACGGGAAACGAAGATGAAGACAGACCTCTATCGTTATGCGGATGAATGCTTATGATAACGCTGTCTCTCTGATTGATATGAGTATTGAAATACTCAACCTGTACAACGTCAATTTCTTCTTTTAAGGAGCGCAAGAAAACTACATGCCATGTCAGCATAATGGTTGCTTGGTGCACACTCCACCGTGGCAGCTAAGTTGAACATGATCTTATCGTCGGGCGTGGCCTTTCCCCATTCAGCGAGGACACGATTTGCAATTTCAACAGCGAAATCAGCTTCTGTCTGGGAGAAAGTTTCCAGACAGTAGTTAAGTGTAAAGCGTGTCCCTTGGAGTATTGTCAGAAAGTTACGCTGGCTATGAAAGATCGATCTCTATACCTGAGCGTGCAGTTTCTTCTTCAGTTAGCTTTTTCACCAGACGTACGGCTGCCAGTGTCAACTCAATAGTTTGTTCCTTCGTATTCCGGAACACAACTTCGCGGAAGACTGGAGAGATGGCGTTGTAGAGGTGTATAATAGCATGGCGACACCCTGATAGAGATTCAATAGACTTCGCAATCAGGTCAGCGCGTGCAGGAGTGATAACCTATCAAAAGCCACGAAGCTGTAGTACTTCAGCCGTCTGAAGAGATATCTCGCTTACTTGCAAAGAGACATCATCAGGAACTTCTCCATCCTGTATGATTGATCTTACAAATTGAAATTCTTGCTCTGATGCCGAAGGATATGCGACTTCAATTTCTTTGAACCCAATTCTAACTAGCTCTCTGGATGACATTAAATCATTGAATGATTCACGTCACACAGCCTTTGTGGAAAGACGCTCACCGGAACAACTCAAGTTTCGTAGCATTGCTCATAGGATTGACTAGTGCCTGATTTCCATCGCGAAGGTCTGTGGATAACCATCGCGGCGCACTAATAGTCCTTCTAGTTGGCCAGCGTCGCACATAATTGGGAGGGAAAGGCACATCGGGATAAGGTAGATATTTTGTCGATGGATCCAGTCTGAAACGAATAGTTATAGTCAAAAATTATCGTGCAAAGACGCTACTTACAACATAGGCATTGTGGATAGCTAGCTATACCAATCAAGAGGTAGGTCCAAAGTAAACAGTGAACAGGCTGAGATAGATAACAGATACCCATCTTAAATACTTAACTAGATAGTCAGAACTTGCATGTCACAATTTTGAGCGTCACAAAGTAACAACGTGATATGGCCATTTTTTTCTTGCCGTTTCGGTCCCTGGCCCGTGAGGGTCCTCACTGTTAAATTGGTGAACAAGCGTGAACTTGATGGCTTTCCATCTATGAACATCCTCTAGGCCATAGATAGATCGTCAGGACTTGAACCAATTGTGCCTAGTAGACTCAGAAAATGCCCGAACATGCTTCAAAACGTGACAGTCACGTTGTGTACGTATATCTAAAGCATTTGACAACAATCTTAGCGGCAGGAACGAGCAGAAGCTTGTGCCAAGATTGTCTCTTGGAATGACACCTCTCAGATCAACGTAGATATTGCGAGAAGCAAGAAGTTTTTCCGTCTGGGTGGAAAGCGCTTGTGAAAGGGATACTGCAAGGGGGCAAGCATGGGGACCGGCACGTATCCCACATTCCGATAGCGTGGATATGGTTCCAAGCGAAAAAAAGGCCAAGACCCGGCTCCCAGGTGACTGGGAAAGCTTATCTGTTTCTGTCGCAGATGGTTTTCATATAGAAAATGCCAAGACACTGACACGACACCCGAAAGACGGACTTCTAAACAAGCATTGATAGCTTGCTTGCCATGAGTTTCGCGAGACAGTAACACACCTTGTTATCTACTAGGCTAAAGAAAACATCCGCAAAAGTGTGAAGTCGAGAGAAGAGCCAACCCCTTCAGGAAATCATCCCGGTGAGTACCGGTTTCTGGTCAAGAATGGAAATCAAGTAAAAGTTGATCGATTGTAAATAGAGTTGACAAGAGTTAACTGAGTGAGTTTTCCAGTTTTGGTCAATTCTTCTCGCAATGAGAGATTCAATCGATCTATATAGTATCTTGTAAGGAGCCCATTGATAAGAAAGTATCGTCTGGCGGCATAGGGCGCCCGTCATCAGAGTCGAGATCACCTGAGGTGGTGTCGGTAGCACTTATGGAGCTCGCACGTTATGCCCTTGAGTAAATCTGGCCTTGTGCGAACAGGTTAAGGGTTGAAGAGCCCATGAGCTGTTGTCCTTAGATGCAGTGTCTATCATCACCTGGTGTTCTTGTAATTTCCTGGGAAGGACAAGCACATGTCAAAGTCAATTTGATTGAACCGCGTCTTTATTCCACTAAGTTCCAACTATCTACGTCTGACTGCTATACGCTTCTTCTATCTTGTTTCTTTATCTTGGGTCAATTACCGATGAACACAAGTTACCCCCCCTCTGGGTCATTACGCCTTGATGTCTTTGGCAGACCTCCTTGGCAGGATCAATGTTCACCGGGCTATAAAAGGAGCTCGTTATATGTGTGCATGCACTCCCACTTCAATGTGTGATCCATTTTGATATTCTTCTCAGGATGAAAAAAAAAGGTCGTGTGAAATTGTATCGGAACTCCGATAGTATTTTTTTAGCGTGGACAAAAACATCCAGCCACCTGATTTGTGCCATCTGCATCCGTCACCACCATATACGCAACTTGGCAATCACATATCGGTCAAAGTGGAGCCAGTATGGGCACTAATCGCATTCCGTAAGGTCCGGCGTATTCATTATTTTGACCTTCTACACGAGGGCTTGGAAGTACCCATCTCGGGTGTTTATTTTTTGCTAGCGCATACTTAATAAAATGCCCTGTTACTTTACGATGGGTTCCGCCCTTCTGTCTTTCTGTACGCGGCTAGTGCAACTCCATGTTACCTTCCAACACATTTCGAACAGAGCAACGTCAGGCGTCATTGACTCCGCCGAGTAATAAGGATGTATTGACTCTCCTTGCAGTGCTGACGACATTCTGTTTGGCAGATCAAAATGAAAAATCTCTCAAAGTGATTGTGAATCGCGCTAACGACTCCGCCGATTCAGAAACATCGACATTAGATATTGAACATTCTTCAAGCCCCACCACTCGCTCACGAACTTCTACGCCTAAAAATTTCGAATATGAATCAACTGACGTCGTTGGATGGGACGGGCCTGATGATCCAGGTAACCCAAGAAATTGGAACAAGCGCCGCCGCTGGGTTGTCACACTCGTAGTTAGTCTTTTCACCTTCATAAGGTTTACATTCTATGCCCAATCATCTAGTCCACCCGAAATGACCTGAATTTTATAGTCCTGTTGGGTCGTCTATATCATCTCCAGCTCTTCCGCAGATTTCGCAGGACTTGGGAATCCTGCCTGGGTCCAGCCTGGAAAATATGTCACTCTCGATCTTCGTCCTCGCGTATGCACTTGGGGTGAGTTTAATGTGTGGCACTTGCATGATAGGACATACGGTTGACGTAGAGCATCAGCCTTTGATATGGGGACCTCTGTCGGAACTCTATGGTCGGTTGGTCATTCTTCAAGTCTCCAACATTTGGTTTTTGGGTACGAGATCATTGAACTCCGTGTTTCCTATCTTACACACTCATCAGTTTTCAACACTTTCTGTGGATTTGCGAAAACTCCTACTCAGATACTTGTGTTGCGGTTCTTTGCAGGGTTTGGAGGTGCGGCACCTCAATCCTTAGGCGGTGGGGTTGTCGGCGATCTGTGGTCCCCTGAAGAACGTGGTGTAGCTATGAGTATTTACTCTCTCGCACCACTCGTTGGACCTGCGACTGGCCCATTGGTAGGTGGATGGATAGCTGAGCGCACTACATGGCCTTGGGCTTTCTGGAGTGTTAGTATCGCAGATGCTCTTCTCCAAATTGTCGGATTTGTACGTTTTTTTTTTCGAAGTCACGCTCAACTGTTTCAATCAGTATGTTAGATTTATCTTCGAGAGACATACGCTCCTGAGCTTCTCAAAAGAAAGGCGCGGGAACTGCGTAAGAGTACTGGAAATAAGAAGCTTCGATCACCTTTCGAACGCCCAGACCGACATTGGACAGCCATCATGGCGCGTGGAATGGTAAAACCAATCGTTTTCCTTGCGACAGAACCAATCGTCCAAGTATTTGCGGTGTATATGGCTGTTCTTTATGGTGTGCTCTACTTAAGTCTAACAAGTTAGGCTTTTTGCAGGTGGTTGAGTCTAGTAGAAGCTGAGATTTTAAACAGCATTTGTTGAGGTCTTTACTCTCCTCTATGGTGAAACATCTGGTATTGCAGGCATACACTATCTTGCAATTGCGTTGGGATCTACCTGTAGGATTCATTCTTATTGAAAACTATGTGGAACCAATTCTAGTCTTAGTTGGCGGACAGGTCGGCTCCAGAGTTTTGAATTCTGTCTACCAGAAGCTCAAAGCAAAGAACGGTGGTATTGGGACTCCAGAGATGAGGTTTGCTTGTTAGCATATCCGGTTTTCGACCTCAATCACAAAAAATTCTAGGCTTCCACTACTCATGGTATCTGCGGCAACATTGCCCATTGGGCTGGTCATTTATGGTTGGACAGCAAATGCTCGCTTATTTTGGTTGATACCAGGTATGTTAACGTTTTTTCCAGATGCCACTATGCTTACTGCAGTAAGACCTTGGCGTCTTCATTTATTCAGTTGGAATAGGTGAACAACCAGCTACCTATTCAGGGAATATCATTGTCTAACGGAATGCAGGTGGAAACTGGACATGCATCCAGACATACCTTGTTCGTCATCTGCCTTGTTTAGTATCTCTTTGATATCTCAGTTTTAAACAAGGTGGACAATTATGCGCTGTACGCGGCAAGCGCTATTGCGGGAGTTACAAGCTTTAGGGCGTTGGCAGGCTTTGGATTTCCGTTATTCGCGGACAAGATGTACGGGAAACTCGGTTATGGTACGTCGCAGTGAGTTATCCATTTACCATTCTTTGAAGGTACATAAGGCTGGGGAAACTCGATTCTCGCTTTAATCTGCTTGGTCATCGGTTGTCCCGCGCCGTTCGTGTTCTATAGGTATGGACCTGTTCTCCGAGCTTGGAGTAAAGCAGCGTCGGTGGAGCAATAGCATATGCGAACTGCAATCCCCATTCTTAGAATCTCGACAAGGATGAAGGTAGTAGCTTCAATCTGTTGAAGACAGAGCCTTAAATGAAGACTGAGGATACTCGAAGGAGGCTTTCATTTAGGCCAATTATTGTGATAGACTCAAGTAATAGGCGGATGTCACTTTGAACCCGACATCAAGAAAATCTGTATATTTTAGACGAGTTGGGCGGTAGACCTGGTGCATTAAGAAGTGTTATTGATATGTTATACGATCTTTTTGTCTCAATTAGCGCTATAAAACTGAATAACGTATGGCATTTGACTTTCATCATCGCTTGGCAAACATTCTGAATATTATTTGGCCGCTGCATTGAATTGACCACCTATGATTTTCGTGTGATAAGATGGAAATCAGTCAATCTTTGGGACAGGCTAGATTAACACTATATATACATTCTAAAAGTTGACCGCCGACCTTTGATGATCAGTACTAGCGCCACGAGGATTTCCATCTAAACCGCAATTGTCAAGAATTCAAGGTTTGTACCTTTCGCTTTACGTGCTCACATCAATGTTCTCAATCTTGTATAATACTCGGGTAATGCGTATAGATTAGCTCTCTCATGACAACATCGGCGCTGTCACAGGAGACAGTTGGCAGAGCAGAGTAATCACATTATCGATCACATTATCGATCACATTACAGTTCACTGGGCGCATCAAGTTGCAAGCTCGCCTAATGGCAAGGGCATGGCTTAATCTGATCATTTCTGGGGAAAAAAACTTTTTCCAAGGATTCATGTCAATTATGTCAATTTTCAAGAAATTCTATCCACCATGGTTTCGCGAAACAAACATGATTTGTTTGCAATTCGCAGAATTTTCACCGCATCTCCATAAAAAGAGACTTGCTACTAAGAAGGCACACAGTCAGTTTCTCTTTTCAGAATGCGGGACCATGAGATGCTATAAGGAACACGCGAAGTCAAAACAAGATTGATCTCGTGCTAGTCGTCGTGCGGACGACCTTCCGTGTAGAGAACACGGCCTGTGAATTGTTTGGATGTAATGGGAGTTCCCTCATTGGACCTTGTCAAAGAAATTGAACCCGTGTTGCGTGAATCGTGGGTTATGAACAAGGTACATCCATGTTCGTGAGGCAACCACAGCAGAAGCTTGGGAGCTGCGCTTCTATCTTGCAGAAGGTGCGAAACAAATCCGGTTAGTGTCGCGCCGAGAACGGATATCATTTTATAATCGTATAGCCGTGATGGTAGAAATGGACCCTGTCAAACAGCATCAAACCGGAGGTCATGTGTTAGCAAGATCTAGCAGAATGAGCGCCTTAACTTACGTATGTCACCATTAACCAAGTCTACTGTCTGATTATGTGGAGGCATGAGATTACTAGTGTGTGAATTGTGACCGCGAAACAGTCATTGTTTTTGGCTTCGATGTAGATTTTCCCTTCCATGATTGAATGGCGGCGCCTGGACGTGGGATTACCTGGTTGTTTTACCATGGAATATGTATTGCCTCAAGAGTAAGCGTCACCGTAGACGGTCAGGACACAGTGTGCAGATACATGACCTTATTTGAACGGAGCTCCGAGGTCGAGAGAAGCAGTGAGAATGTATTATTGGCACGAAGTGCTTGGAGAATAATCCGAGATACAGACCGCGTCGCAAATCGATCCCTCTGGCCAACGGTTACACAGGCGACTCAACAAATGATCAATTCCTATCATATTCAGGAGGGAATGGTTGAAGGAAGTTCCAAGTATATCTCCGAGGGTCGGACACCATCATATCGTCCATGTCGTCTGGCTTCTCAAAGCTTGTTTCTCTTCTGTGAGAATATCGTGCCGTTGTGAGTTGAAAGCCGCGCCTTGTTCATGACGTACTGAACTTCCGATGTGATGGTGGCGTTTGAAATTGTTTTATGCGATGAAATATCGTCTTTGTATGACCACCGAATCTTTGGTTTTGAGGCGCACGATAAGTACTAGAGAAGTTACTTGCTTCAAGCACGTAGCTCGAAGCCTATTACAACCTTGGAGCTACACGGCCGAAATAGTCGACGAAGGGAGTCAAAGACGCTATGATAATCTTTGAAGTTACGATTCGTGATCGATCTACTGTTCCACGTGGTAGGATTATGGACGAGAGGCTTTTTCCACGATCGATTTCTTTCATCGCAGCCGTTTCAAAGTACAGTCAGCAACGCTTTTCGGACTTCATGAAATTGGACAATCCTAATATGCTCTATTGTGTCAACGCTTGTATCTGATATCTGGAGCATTATGAGAAGCAGATCTAATGTGAACATGAGTTATGAATGGTGTGGTCTATTCAATCGCTCATGGGATATCCGAATCCAAGCTATAGTACCTCATGTGCGGCCTAGCGGCATGCCATGTGAACCTGGTGATCTTCTGTCATCTGCTGGGCAAAGCGCGGTAAGAAATATGTCAAGAGTATGACCGGGGCGCGGACTGCAAGCCAGAGGACAAGTTTCTGCAATGGTCACTGACATTGTGATCAACGCCAGACGTTCGTCGTGCCTTGGATCTTGTAGCTCGACCTTTGGTGTTCGTGGATATTCTGCATAAATCCCTATTGTTATTAAGATTGTATCTACTGGTCAGCTACTCGGTCACTTGCGAAATGTGTCTTGCCGTCGACTTCTCGAACTCTTCGCCCTAACCGATTCACAGGCCTCAATGAACGAAATGGTCATGGTTCAAGGCTCTAAAGAAGCATTTCGAGCTGAATGGCGTTCACGGCGTATCGTCCTGCTAGCCAGTCGACCACGCATCCATACGCGCAATGTTTTGAGTCCCTGGACTTCGAACGCTCATCAGAACAGTACAAAAGCTGAAGCCTCTCATTCTTTGTGTTCACTGCCCATCATGCAGCTCTTTTTCTTTGCTTCAGTTCTGTTGGCCCTTGTCACATATCGTCCTGTTAGCAGCGTTGACATCGAGCCGCGAAGCGTCAAGGACGTCACCCTTATAGATTGAGAATGTGAGACGGGCTCCTGACGGGTTTTAAAGGAGTGGGTATTATTCTAAAAGTCTTTGCCGACCTCGACCGTCAGGTCTCGTTACTGCTAACGGATAGTGAATATTCTCAATCATCTTATCTGCCGGTCAGTAGTTGCTTATGGTAATCTAGCTGTCCTGGCCCTCTTATGACTCTCACTAAAAGGTGGAACCCTTCGAGTAACTATGAGACTGGCAAACGCTACCGATTCCGCATCATCAACCAATCGGCTCGCAATGTCTTCACAATGTCTGTTGACGGCCACGATCTCAGTATGAGAATTTTTCAATATCACTTGGATGTTGTTCAAGTTGAATTTTACAGCCATAATTGAGACTGACGGTACCCCTACAACCCCGATGACAGTGAATCAGATCGAAATGCTCGCAGGTCAACGGTACTCCGTCGTCGTATGTTCATCTTCTCTTTTGAACATTATTATTCCGTTAATTTTATGAATAGCTTAATGCCAATCAACCAGTCGCTAATTACTGGATCAACGCTCCCTTCGTCGGTGGTGACCCTACTCGTAACCTGAACCGTCAGTGTAATCATTTAAAGTCGAGATAAATGCACTTATGCATCTACACTCAGAAAACGCAACCATCTCGCGTGCTATCTTGCAATTTGTCGCAGTACCCATTGCTAATCCTCAGACATCGATAACTCTGGGCTCGGTCAACCCCAAAGCTCTCCTTAAAGCCAATCTTCATGTAAGTATTCATTGCGAGGGTGAACGACGTGCTAATCCTCTTTCATAGCCCCTCGTTGCTTATCCTGTTCATGTTACCAGTTTTGTAAGAACAGAACGGCTTTTGATTTTTGATCATATCCAGGCTTCTGAAATTAACGGTAGAACACAGTGACAAGGTACTAAAACGTCTCATGAATCCAGACAAGGCGCAATGGAATGTTTTGTACTTACCTACTGACGTCCCCACGCTAGTCAAGGTCTTGGACGGTGCCAACAATGCACCTAAATTAAATATCACCGAGAACACGTTCTTTATTCCAAAGAACTCCGTCATCAAAATTGGGTTCCCTCCCGAGTTAGTCATGCTATCAGGAATGCTCCAGTTGGTCTCATTGATTATATCTGTCTCTGAATAGTGATGACGACGAGGCTCATACTAAGTGTATGATATTTGCCCTTGGAAACATATCGAATTCTATGCTTCAGCATTCCATCTTCACAGAGTACGTGGATCCACTGGCAGAAGAACAATTTCTTCATTGTCAAGTCAAACAGCTCTGATTTGGTGAACACTGTGGATCCCATTCTTCGTGACGTATGCACATTTTCTTTTCACGTCGTCAGACTTTTGTCAACTTAAGTTGCCGGTATCAGTGCTGCATGTACCACGCTCCGATTTGTTACTGAGAAGCCTGGTCAGTATTTTCTTGTGTAAATCTAATACTGTGGTATAGACCTTGTCTCGCTTAGGAACCTGATTCTTCCACTGCCACATCTTCTGGAATATGCAAGCGGGACTTGCAACTCTCATGGTCTCTGGCGTCAACGATGGTACTGACCGTGCAGATACTTATCGCAACGCTGCTTTGGAAGTCCTCTGCCCTGCGGTGAGCCTTTAATTCATTTGGTGGCTTAGATCGCCTATTTTCTTAGCATGTTGTACGTAGTATCCCGGCCGATCTCCAATAGTCCTCAGAAGTGGTGTCAATTGATCAGGAAGCCTCTAAAGCGCGATGAAGATGTACCTTGCTGTTTTCCCTTGGAAATGAATATTGCTCTTCGATATGGGAATTCAAGCCTTCACAGAGAAATGATATTACATTCAAGCTATTTAACGTTAAGGATGTAGACTGCGTGGAGCTGGCAACTACACAACTACTCACCTCGTCCTCAATCCGGTGCGTTCCGGTCACAACAGCTCGAGGGCAGTGGACATCCTGTATAATGACAGTGGACAGTGGGAAGCTCTCAGGGATTTCTGGATCCATCTCCCACGCCGTCAAGGTTCAAACTACAAACGAGTCTAAATCATACTTTTTATTCTATTTAAAACATGAAGCCTGAGACCATTCATTGGAAACTGTGTGAATTACGCCTGCGAAAAGAGGAAATCTTATTCAAACACTTTTTTATCTGTGCGAATGAATAGATTTCAATGGAGGACTTTGTCCCATCGTGATCTTAGACGTGGGGATCACCTGGGTAATAGTACGCAATCTGTGCTGTTCCCAAGTCGTTGGTACGGTAGCATGTCAGCAACACAGTGCAAATAAACGGTCATATGTCTTGGTCTCTTCGGACCTCCGAGGTACTGGGTGATTTGGAGGATGTAAACAAAAAGAGGTGTTGGTCATTTTTCCAATGGTCGCCGCGGGTCTTGTGTAGAAATTCGTAGAATGTAGATAGAGTGTTGAAAACCAGCATAAAGGAAACGTTTAGACAGTCCTAGAAATAATTGAGGGAGCACATATCTGAGGTCAAACGCTACCATGGTCACCAATCCCTTTTCGAGCCTATTGTTCCTGATATGTAGCTACCTACGGCTCGTAGTAGGAAAGTCGTAGTCTCCTTATAATGTATCTGACTTGCCAAAAACTGTATGATCTGTTGATTCATTCTGAGGATCGTGCGGTTTCTTGATATTGCTGCTTTGCGCGTCAAGCTGAATTTTTGCATCACTGTTAGAGACGACGGTTCTCATTTAATCAGTACCAGACTTTGCTGCGTATCCGACACATCTGCGGAACATCTAATACAAATTAACCTACGTTTCGTGCACAAGTGATCAGATACTACCTCTTCTGCATGCGCCGAAGCATTCCAAACTTTTGAACTCGATGGTACACGTGATGAGAAGATCCGTGGCGGCTCCGCCTTTGAGCATTTCTTCATGGAAACCCTCCTTCAACCCCTTTAAAGTAAAAGGGATATACGAGTAGTGATCGGCCAAAAGCCAATTCAAAGTAAGCATCCCTGTCCCTGTTGAAATCTTGCTTCGAAGTCATGAAGACAGTCTGGACTAGGTATGCGTATACTCAAAGCAACTGCTGTGTCGTGACGGAATTGCGACGCCTTTGACTCTAGAAAGTAGATCATCTCCGTGACAGATAACATGATGGCCAAATGCGAATTTCAGCTCATCTATAAGCATTCAACAGCTCGTGTAGTTTTGAACCAAAGCCACATCATTCCCCCTTCGGCCCCGCGGCACAACATGGGAACTTGGTGCTAAACGTACCTGTCATATGCCACGAAAAGCGGTAGCCAATAATAGCCAAGAAGCATCACTCGGATAAGTGGGGCTATGATTGTGCTTTCAAGTTAGACGCAAAATTAATGCGACAGTCCTTGAATTATGTTCGCAAAATCTGTACGTTCATCGCGCCTTTATATTCTTCAAGTATTGCAGACCATTTCCCACTCTGTGGTCATTTGACGTGGTCGCATTTCATGACATAACCCTTCTGTTGGATCACTGATGCTGTGAAGATGACTTCCTGGTTGAATACCTGAGCGAGTTCCGATAACTCTCACGAAAACTGTCTTTGCCTTCGTGTGTACTGTTCGCAGAGCGGAACTCTTCGTTCTGTCCAATCCCCAGCTTTCCCTTATTGAAATGGGCATTCTGAGGAAGCACTTTGGACTCAATGCCTCTCACCGTATATTATTGCCATGCGTGGGGATCTACCACGAACACAACCAATGCAACGGTTCCGAGTCCTTTTTGCGGACTTAGATGCTCACCAGAACAGTACAAAAGCTCGAGCTTTTCCCTCCTCTCGTCAACTGCCCATCATGCAGCTCCTTTTCTTGACTTCAGCGCTCTTAGCCCTTCTCAGACCGCATCCTGCCAATGGCGTGGCTATTGCGCCGCGGAATGTTAAGGATGTCAGTCTGGACATTGTGAACGCTAGACTCGCCCCCGACGGGTTTGAAAGGAGTACGTGTTGTTCCTATATCTCGAAAAGTCTTCGCCGACCTCGACCGCGCCAGGTCTCGTTACTGCCAACGGACAGTGAATACTCTCAATCTTCTGATCTTCTGCCCAGCAGGAGCTTATACTAATCTAGGTATCCTGGCCCTCTAATTACTCTCACTAAAGGTGAAACCCTTCGACTGACGATGCATAACCGTCTCGTAAATACCGATTTTCATCTTGTCTTAACCGATATGTGACACGAATTACTTAGACTGACCCAACGATGCGCCGCAGCACCAGTCTGGTGAGTGTTTGTGGGAGTGTTTCCATTTCATCCACTTATCTATTGAATAGGACTTCGATGGTATCTTCTTCACTACGCAGAACAGTTTTGATGAAGGAACTCCATTCGTAACCACTTGCCCTGTTGGACCTGGAGCGAGCTTCACCTACACTGTCCCACTCATTAATGGCCAAACAGGTACATTCTGGTATCACAGGTAGGTCATCAGAGCATCATGAACTTTGAGTCAGTTATTGAAAACTCCATCCAGTCAACTCAGTGTTCAGTATGTGGACGTAAGTTCATTTCTCCTGTATCGTACTTAGACAGCTCATTGTTTACTGTCCAGGGTCTTCGTGGTCCTCTTATTGTCTATGGTTCGTTTCCTTCTCATGCACGATGATGTGTTGATATGACGATCATCGCCGTAAAGATCCCGAAGATCCTCTGCGTCAGCTGTATGATATTGACGACGAGAACACGGTACGTGTTTTGAACGGCGTTTATTTCCAGATCCAACCGACTGAATATCATTCGTAGATCTGGCAAGTTGGTGAGTATCTAGGTTATCCCTAGGACCCAACTCGTCTGATTTACTGTCAGGTGACTGGTGGCACAACTCAAGCGTTGCCCTGTTGGCTGGCTATGTTGCCACTGGTATCGTGCCCGTGTCTGACTCTGGTACTTTCAATGGTGTTGGTCGCTTCCAGGGTGGGCCAGAAGTACCATTCTTTGTCCAGAACGTTGAGGCTGGTAAACGCTACCGATTCCGCATCATCAACCAATCGGCTCGCAATGTCTTCACAATGTCTGTTGACGGCCACGATCTCAGTATGAGAATTTTTCAATATCACTTGGATGTTGTTCAAGTTGAATTTTACAGCCATAATTGAGACTGACGGTACCCCTACAACCCCGATGACAGTGAATCAGATCGAAATGCTCGCAGGTCAACGGTACTCCGTCGTCGTATGTTCATCTTCTCTTTTGAACATTATTATTCCGTTAATTTTATGAATAGCTTAATGCCAATCAACCAGTCGCTAATTACTGGATCAACGCTCCCTTCGTCGGTGGTGACCCTACTCGTAACCTGAACCGTCAGTGTAATCATTTAAAGTCGAGATAAATGTACTTATGCATCTACACTCAGAAAACGCAACCCTCTCGCGTGCTATCTTGAGATACGCTGGAGCACCCAATGCTGATCCTCAGACACCGATGACTCTGGGCCCGGTCAACCCCAATGCTCTCCTTGAAGCCAATCTTCGTGTAAGTATTCATTGAGTTCGTACAACGTGTCCTGATTTCTTTCATAGCCCCTCGTTGCTGAGGCTGTTCGTGTCTACATTGTTACAACAGAATACAGACGGAATTTGATCTTTAATCATATCTGCAGGCTCCAACACCTTTGGTCAACATTACCCTCAACCTCGTTGTGGTACGCTTCATGACCCATGGAACACAGTGACAGGGTACTAAAAAGTCTCATGAATTCAGACAGCTGGCAAGGCACAATGGAATGTCAACAATGTTTCGTACTTACCTCCTGAGGTCCCCACGCTCGTCAAGGTCTTGGACGGTGCTAACAATGCAGCTGACTTCAATATCACCGAGAACACATTCATTATTCCAAAGAACTCCGTCATCCAAGTTGACTTCCCTCCAAAGTAAGCCATGCATCATGAATGTCCCAGTCGGGCTTATCTATCTGTTTCTGAATAGTGATGACGACGAAGCTCATCGTGAGTGTATGATATTTGCCCTTGGAGACATACTAAATTCGCTATGATTCAGCATTCCACCTTCACGGAGTGCGTATTGCGTTCGTCTGCATGCGTTGGTTTACTTCATTGAAGCTCCATTAGAACAATTTCTTCCTTGTCAAGTCGAACAGCTCTGACTTGATCAATACTGTTAATCCCATTCGTCGTGACGTATGCCCACATTTCCCTGTTATAAAAGCATGCCGTCTTAAACATTTGTCGAATTAGGTTGCTGGTGTTGGAGCCGCAGGTACAACACTCCGCTTCGTTACTGATAGGCCTGGTAAGTAACTCCTTGTCTAAGTCGACATAGTAGTATTCACCCGGTGCACTTAGGTACATGGTTCTTCCACTGCCATATCTTCTGGCACATGCAAGCGGGACTTGCGACCGTCATGGCCTCCGGTGTCAACGATGGCACTGACCGTGCAGATATTCACCCCAACGCTGCCTGGGAAGCCCTTTGCCCTGCTGTAAGTCTTTGTTGAACTTTTCACTTGGAAAAATTTTTGACTTCTGCATCATAGTATGATGCTCTCCCTGCCGATCTCCAGTAGTCACGCGTCCCGAGAATTGATGCCAATTGGACCTTTTGAGCTTTGATGCAATGTATTTGTAAATTGGCTTATTCTTGCAAGATGAAATGAATTAGCGTTTTTTCGTCATTTTTCCTGTTCCCAGAGCCGCTTAAACTTTGCTTTGGTTCAAGTCGTATTGGGATGTATTTCCATTCTTATCTCGAGTCCTCTAACAATTTGGCGAGACGATCTTTCAAGCTTGTATCAAGAATATCGAAGTTACAGGTTTTGAGAATTGTCTTCAGCATGAATGTCTCCAAGATTTGTTGGAGCATGTAAGATGAAACCTCAGCTATTATGAGACCTTTATCGAAAGTTAACTCAGAACTCACTGCGGCCACTTAGTACTCAACATTGAGTTCGCGGCAAGAATATATCTCCGGTTCTCCTTCATGTTGGGCCATTTGTGGTCCACTGCGCATTAGCATATATTGGACCCGTCAGATACCAAGCTTCACCGGTCATCAATTCGTTTCATCTTTTTCGACTGTATTTCCTGATAAAGACAGAGCTCATGTCTGTTTCAGGCTAGAATGACCCACTTAGTACATTAAGTGACGTCTTCGAACAACATGCACACATAGGAGCTTCCCGTGTCACGTGTGTATTTTTTCCAGTCGCGTTTGACTTTCTCTGTTCCCAACTCCATTCGTAGACCTTCAATCGCGAGAACCATGGAATAAAGTGTATACTAGAGCTATGCATACCATGACTTTTCCCTCTTCACTAGGACCTGCGGTCAAACGACCCAACACTGAACATACACGCGTCTTCTCAAGTGTGGAAGACATCAATTCGATATTACGCTCTCAAAATCATGAAAATATCATACCTGGTAGGCATTATTCCTCCTTTTAGCTACCCAATAAGTTTTTCATACTTTTGCAACAGATCTAACAGCTTTGCGCAACCAATTGTCCGTTCGGCCCGGGGAAGATGTGATTCCGCCGCAGGACGGTAGATTACTCCTTGTTCAACGTTGGCTGGAAAAGGTTCCAGGGGCACATGACTTATTCAGCTTATGGGACAGTATAACACAAGTAAGTATCCTCGCTAAATGTTGGATTGAATTAATCTAAGTTTCAGCGGCACAACTCAGTTCTCGCGCTTTTAGTATCTCTGCTGTCGTCTTTATTGACGCTCACTTCGTCTCATTACATGTATCAAGCCCTTGGTCAACCCATCATTAAAACTGTCCTTACACCAACTTATGTACGGCGTATGAACTCGTATCTCGGCGGCTCTCACGCAGAACTGATCTTGGTGACTTTGAAACTCTTCAATGCAATGTCGTCGTTCGCCGGTGGCCGTGAGAAGAAGTCCGTATTGGAGGCTTTTGGCTGGGAGCTGAAGGTAGTAGAACTCAATGACTAATATCCGTGAATTTGTTGACCGTGCAGTTCAGTCTCTGCCTAAACTTTTGAACATGCGTCGCAAGTCGGCACCTGACACCTTAGACGTTCTTGCGAAGCCTGGTGAGCGGTTCAACTCGTATTTGTTCTCTTTCTTATTGGATTAGACATTAGAACATTGTATCTATTGTTCATTCTTTCATTCGTGGGCACCGACAGCCAAGCCCAGGTCAAGGCGACGTTCACTGAGCAACACCGGGAACCATTTCTCTCAATATTCAAAGGTCTCGTCCAAGACTCTTACGTCATTGCCCGGAGAGTCCTTGAAATATGCTGGGCGGGACTGTGGTCGGATCCCAAAGTGAAAAGGACATTGAAGATCAATCTGTTTAATGAAATCACCATTTCGCACGTGAGCTTCTCCATCGGTGGCACCAAAAATTACTGATATAAGTTGTAGCTCTTAAAACTCTACGATCGCAATGTCGCCGAGGATGACGATCCAGACCACGTGCCTGCAGACCTCGTTCACCACTTTTTACTCGCCATCTGCACTCACCCTGGTGTAGGAATATGTTTCAAAGACCAGGGATGGTATCCGCGTGTGTCAGATGGTGAAGACGAGTCCGGCCGAGGAAAAATATACAACAGGATTCTGGCAAATGTCTTGAAGACTCTCAAGG
>QLON01000725.1:4023-25436 GCA_003313675.1 Termitomyces heimii
CCCCCCCCCCCCCCCCCCCCAAATTGTGCTCCTGCCATACCTCCTCAGCCAACTGATCCCAAGATGGGAGCTATTCATCCTTGTCTAGAATCTGCTTGAACTATGACCCTAGGGCTGAAATATTCCTTCAGTGGTGAGTAGTCACCAGCTTCTTCAACAAGTTCAGACCCTGCTCTACTCCAGGATTCCTTGCCTCCAACTGCAACCTCTCTTGCAGGGATGAAAACACTGCAGCAGCCCCATCCAGGAGCAGGCAATGCTTCTAGGCCCAGCCTGGAAATATCAGTACCAACTTGATTGCAAAAGAGGAGCACTCACTTAGGGAGGCCATGTGCCCAATTACCGCATCCTAATGCAGGGCCTTGACTAGCCCCAGACTCAAGGAACCCTGCCTCAGCCTGGCCCTTATAGCATCTAGCTGGGCCTTAACTTCCTCCCAGGCCACTCTCACCTCCTTCAGCTCCTGGAGAGCCATTTTGTAATTCCCCTCCAGTCTCCTCCAGCATGCCACCTCCTCCCTTTCCCCCTCTTTGTGCTCCTCCCTCTCCCAATTGACTTGCCCCAAATGCTTCTGCAGGGCCCTCACTTTGATGTCCAGTGGCTACTTAGATAAGGAGAAAAAGATCACTAGAGAGAGGCACACTGAGGAAGCTGGAGACAGAGTCTCTGCAAGCAGATGCACCCTCTTAGAAGGCCCCAGGGAGGGACTGGGCAATGCCTGCCTCTTTTCTTTGTCTGGGTGCCCCCCACAACTCTTATAACTGCTGGTCTCAGCCTGGGTTGCTCAACGGGTAATCAAGACTATAGAATAACTCCAGCCCCCTACCCAGATGACTCCTTGGCCCCCCGACTCCCCACCAGATGCCTCTGTAAGTGCCTCTCCCACCAGCTCCACTACTCAGTCCTGCTCCTCGACCCTCATCCTTTGGGTAACTCTTCTCAGTGGCCATCCCTGTTTCTAAGAAATACAGTGTGCCCTACACAGTGCCAATATAGAATATCGCTCATGGTTGAGGCAGCATGCCTCACACATGTCTATGTCCCAGTAGGACAAGGGGCCTGGGACCTTGAACAGGCAGGGGACCACTCATCAAGCATAGTGCAAGCACTGCACTAAAATCAGCAAAGAAACCAGAGGTAGGAAACTACTCACTAGTCCATTGCTTATGCACTAGGCATGGGCAAGTAGACTCTGGAGCTTCTCCAGAGCCTCCCTAAATAGCTCTTGCATTACATCTGCCTATGCAATATATTGACTCTCCAGGACTTCTGAAATGGCTCCTACCACTATCCTGGAATGACAAAAACAGGGGGCAGGCAGTCTAGGGCAGGAAGGGGGTTGCAGATGGGAAGGGAAGATAGTCTTTCATATAAAAGTGGGCATGGGATGACTTGGGCAGGACTTTGGAAGAATACTGGGGCCTGCATTAGGAGCAGACTCTAGAAGCCAGCTGAGACCTGCTTCCAGGACAGGATTATTGCATTGTTCTAAAAAAGGAATGTCAGTCATAGCAAGCAGACAATATAGTGACACTCATGTTAGATGAGCATTGCTACATGCTTGTGGTATTGCATATCCCGGGCCTCCTACCTAATCAAGGGGGCCACTTTATTAGTAGGTGGGGGTGTTGGAAAATGCATTGGCATATGTGATATAGTTGAGTTTGATGGTAAAATTTTCTTTTTCTTCTTCAATATGTAGCAGGTCAGGTGCTGGATTCCACAATTGGACCCCAGTCTGAACCACCAGCTATGTGCACCTCAAAGAGTCTTAGTACTGAGGAGGGAGTAATGTCACAATCCCTTCCCTCCAAAATCCCTTGGAATAGCCCTGGAGCCCCATCTGGGGCTCTCTTTCATTAACCTCACAACATGCCCTGCCTCCACAGCTGCTAATGCCACCATCACATGCATCAAAAACCACTATCAGCCAGCCCCCCCCTGGAACTCTGCATCATGAACCCTGGGATCAACTACCATCAATGATTGGATTATGTAACTTGCTTTCAGCCATCATGCATCACAGCTCCCTCCATGCCAATTGATCATGCACTCCACATGTGCAATCTAAGTATATAGTCCTTGCCCACTACTCAATGCCTCCTGGAGCCCATCTCAGACACCCCAGAACCCCAAGACCTGGCCCCATAATACTTATAGTGTAGTTCTTCATTGTATTTGCTAGTCTTGATATTAACTTGAATTGTTGTGTGCCCTCTTGCTTGACTAGTATATACTGACTAGCACACTTTGACTGGCATGCCTGAATAACTACATGCTCTAAGTTTGGTATGCACTTTGTGACTTATAATTTGTGAATCTGATCTTGTCTTAGAACTCCTGGTTCCAACTCAATCAGCCTTCAACCCTCAGCCTCTAAAATACCCAAAGCCCTGGGTCAAGTTTCATTTCCTGGGATCACCTCTTATCCATGTCTTGAGCCCTAGAGTCCTAGCCTCAGAGCTCCAGACACCCAAGTATCCATAGGTCAAGTCCACCTCATAAGGGTGTTGCTTTCCCAGAAAGCCCTTGACTCAGTGGAATCTGACAGAAATTAAGAAAAGGTTCAAGATACTCTGATGTATAAAGGACACCTAGACATCCAAAAGCCAGAGCTATTCAATAACTGCAACCCTCAAAAGTGGCAAATCTTTCTAGTATAATGCATGAACACCTTCCAAAGCAAGCTATACTACATACATTTCTAATAGGACTCAAGTGGCCTTTGCATCATCCTATCTACAGGGCATTGCATTGGACCACTATACTGTATTACTTCAATACAACTCTCAACACTTGATGTTTTCAGATTAGAAAGTCTTTGTATGCTAGAGTTTTCCAGTAAGTTTGGAGTTAATAACACCCTTGCTAAGGCTAAAAAGAACTTGGTTTTACTTTAAATGAGCCCCAAAGAGCACTTTACCACTTTATAGTCTAAATCAAGAAAAAGGACTATAAGATATGTTGGAATTATAATGCCCTGCACTTTCAGCTCTATAAAGCACTCTCTAAGCAAATTTGCAAAGTCTTGTGTATATCCCTAATATAGACCACATATAGTGGTTTCAAAAACCTCATTATGCAGATTGACCATTATTACTAAAACAACTAGATGAAGCAGTCTCTTATATAATAACTTGAAGAAGGCTAGAACACTTACAACAATGTGTGATAGCAACCCCAAATTTAGTATACCCACCCTCAAAAACCTTCAATCAACTCTAGCAAAACTTTCAACAATTGCTCAAGCCCAACAAGACCACACTGCAACTGCTCACTAACCTGCATATAAGCCATTAAACACAAAAATCCACTAGCAGCAGAGGGGGACAATTTCAAAGACCTGCTAGATACCAATAGTTGTCCCTATGACCCCAATAACAATAAATTCCTGCAAGCAGGATATGACACTAGCTGTCTATAAGTCACAGTTCTGGAAGAGACTAAAGAGCTTTGCAAAAAAAAAAAAATGTGTATTTGTGTGAAAAACCAGGTCATTTCATATAGGACTGCCCTGAATAGAGTGCTCTGGGATGCACTGTCTAGATCATTGAATATAACAAGTTTGAGTTTCAATATATGGAAAATGAGAGAGCAATTCAATGAACCTCAAAAACACACTAAATTACAGCATCTACTCTAAAGTCTTCACACTGGACACTTATTTATATGCTTTAATACTTGCTTTAGACATTTGCATGGTATACCTTTTCTCCCAAACTTTTCAGCTCTTTCTCCTTCACACCTCACTACTTTTAATCTTCAATCCAACAACTTCATTAATAAGGCCTAGGCCCTAAATATAGAATTCCCTTTCATACAACTTTCAAACCTCATCCAACTCTGCCTCTTCAATGACAAGGCCTCCTTTATAGAAAACATTACTTACTATTCCTACATGCTATTGACTTTTGAAGATGGAGTCTATAAGAAGCACTGAATGTTGGTAAAAAAGCTGTATAAAAGTCTCCCCCTTATTTCAGAGTTCTTCTAGCTCTGCAACATCAACCTCAGAATTAACTAGTACTATTTAAAAATAATTCTCAGTTGTGTTAAAATTAATATCCTTAGCATGTATAGATAATTACAGACTTATCAGTCTGTATCCTCAGTTCATAATATAAATAACTGCATTGTACCTATAGACAATTATAGACTTATTAGTCTATGTCTATAGTATTGATAATTAGCTATTGTAAACTAATAGTGTAGTAAATGACTAGCTCACCCTTAGTCCATGATATAAATGACTGAGAGTATTTTTTCTATTATATTGTATATATACATATCTTAGTATAACAATAAGATAAATGAAACAAAGCAAAGTGTGAAATAGTGTTGGCCATGGCATATATATAGTGTAATATCTGTGATATCCCAACAAGTTGAAATTCATCTCCTTTACTACTCTTAGTTAACTTCCATGTTTTTGATTAAGGCAACTTCTGATAGCTCTGAAAGAGCTCTAGTAACTACTAGGAGGTTGCACTCTAACTTCACTAGCTTATTTATTGTTAACATCACTTTTTAGTTCACTAGCAAAACTCACCTTGCTCTTATTAACAGTGGCACTACTGGAATATTTGTTAACTACAATCTAGCACTGCTAAGTAAGAACTTGGATAAACTAACCAAAATCTAACTTACCTTCTCCAAACTTATTATATATTACTATAAAGACAAACTTGGACTTGTAAATAAGTTAAGCTTCTTTGTTAATCTCTATCTGACTCAATTGCACCCTACTACCTTCATTATTTTTAGGACTGCCTAGTAGAACTGCTCATTCTAGGTTTAAAATCCCCATTCCTGCACTGGATATATCTATTGCCAACATTAAAAGAGGAATACATTTGTCTCAATTATTGCTTCATACTAAAGTGATTATTTGAGATAAAGTCTCAATACAGCACAAAAATGCCATTAATGCTGTAGATCATGGTTTAAGAGATATTCTGGATAAAAACATCTTTTTTACTGGGGTGACTATAGTTTTTAGAGGAGATTTTTAACAAACTCTTCCAGTTATTTAACAAGGGCTCAGATAGCAAATAATTACTGCTTCATTCAAGAGATGTAAACTTGGGAATCACATTGAAGTTCACTATTTGGTCCAAAATATGAGATTGGATCAGACTCTTAATAATGTGGCTCATGCAGCTTGGTTCTTAGATGTTAATACTGAAAGAAATCTGGATTCTAAAAAAACAATACAATTAGCAAATACTTTAATCTGCTATAATAATTTCATCACAGAATTAATTGCTTTTACTTATTCTGATATTGTCACAACCCCCCTCCAGAGTCCCCTGGAACAGCTCTGGAACCCCATCCAGGACCCTCTTTTGTCAACCCCACAATGTGCCCCACCCCCACAGCTGCCGATGCCACCATCACACACATTACAACCACCATCAGCCAACCCCCCCAGGAACCCTGCATCATAGACCCCAGAATCAACCACCATCAATGATCAGATCACATGACTCACTTCTGGCCATCATGCATCACAGCTCCCTTTGCACCAATTGATCACATGCCCCACATGCATGATCCAAGTATACAGTTCCTGCCTACTACTCAATGCCTTCCAAAACCCATCTCAGACACCCTGGAACCCCAAGACCCAACTCTATAGTACTTATAGCATAGTTCTCCATTGTATTCACTAGTCCTGATATTAACTTTATTATTGCATGCCCTCTTGCTTAACTAGTATGCATTGACTGGTATACTTTAACTGGCACACCAGAATAATTGTATGCTCTAAGTTTGGTATGCATTTCATGACTTATAATTTGTTAATTGTATCTCATCTTAGAACCTCTGGTTCTGACTTGACCCCCTCCAACTCCCCAGCCTCTACAAAACATCCAAAGCCCCAAGTCAAGTTCCATTCTCTGGAACCACCCCCTATTCACATTTTAAACCCTGAAGCCCTAGCCCTGGAGCTCCAGACACCTGGGTATCCATAGATCAAGTCTGCCTTGTAAGGATGTTGCTTTCCTGGAAAGCCCCCAACTCAGCAGAACCTGACAAATATCAATCACCATTAAGATGATTAATATTTCTTAGACTGTACTATTCTTTCTAATAAGAACTCTGATATAGAAAATATCAATTTAAAAGTTCTGCAGAAGTTTTTAGGAGAAAAAAAGATATTGTAGAGTGCAGACTTTATTCAATGTAATAATTACAAATGTCAATGGCCTTACATTATATCCCATGAAATGATATCTCAACTCTTTGAGAGCTGGCAGTTTGCCTTTGGCTAGACTTTCTTTAAAAGTTGGTATTTCTGTAATACTACTTAGGAATTTAGATCCAACCAAAGAGCTTTGCAATAAAACAAGAATATCAGCATCAGAGCTCTTCAATGTCACATTATTAGTGAAAATGCCAAGTTTGCAAGATCAATTATCATGGTTTCAATAATTAATTTTGATACTTCTGAAGAGAAATTACCTATTCCATTAAAAAGAAGACAATTTTCAATTTATTTAGCCTTTGCTATGACTATTAACAAGTTACAAGAGCAATTAGTCAAATATATTGCATTGAATTTGTGAATACTAGTTTTTACACATAGTTAACTTTATGTTGCACTCTTTTAATGCACTTCAGAAGATCAAATGAAAGTATTTGTCAAAAAAGACTGCAAATATTGCCTATCAAGAAATTCTCAATGATTTACAAATGTAAGTGTAACTTTCATTGATATTACTTTTTATAACTAATGTCTATGAATTTTAGCATATAACTTGACTATTGCTTATAATATACTAATATAGATGCTGTTCAAATATATATATAACTTTTAATAAAAGATTTTTTTACCAACTTCTATTATTCTTAGCTTACTTAACATTATTATTAATAATGTATCATTATATAACACTTGAAATTGTAATTATAAATCATTTATATATATATATATAACTATAATCAAATGAAGTAAAATTAAGTTGTGCAAAACAAGGCTTTAACTGAGTGAAGCAAAGTTGATGCTGGATTTAAATATTAAATTTTGAAAAACAAGGCCTCAAGCAAGTGAAGTGAGGTTGAGGCTGAATTTCAACATTGAATTTTAAATAACAAGGCCTTAAGCAAGCAAAGCAAAGTTGAAGCTGGATATAAACATTGCATTTTGAACAATAAGGCCTTAACTAAGCAAAGCAAGATTGAGGCTAGATATAAGCATTTTATTTTGAAAAACAAGGCCTTAACTGAGTAAAGCAAGGTTGAAGCTGGATCTAAATATTGCATTTTGAAAAACAAGGCTTTAAATGAGTAAAGTGAGGTTAAAGCTAAATTTAAGCATTAAATAGTAAATATAAAGCTCAAATTGAGCAAAGTGAGGTGAAGCTGGATGTAAGCATTGAATATTAAATACAAAGCTCAAACTGAGTGAAGCAAGGTTGAGTTAGATTTAAGCATTAAATAGTGAATACAAGGCTTTAACTAAGTGAAGCAAGATGAGCCAGATTTAAGCAAAGCTATGGCTCATGCCAAAGGCACAGATCATAGCTCATACTCCTTTACATACTAGGATGCTTAGTAAACAGTATTAGTCATAGCATAGCCATTAATGTAGTATATATAGGCAGCCCATAAATAAAATATCTCTAGGCTGAATAATAGCAGTATTTTTTTGACCTATTTACTAAATTAACATCCAACCCTTTTTTAGCCTTGTTTATTCCTTGCCTGACTCTTGCTCACTTTTACACTTTTTCAACTCTTGCTTGCCACTTGCATTGCCAGCTTTGTAAAAGGAGTTCTATAGATGTTAAGCATTAGTCTTATAACTATAGAGCTTAAGAAAGTAAAGAAAATGTGTTCAATTATATATTTATACATCTGTTTCAAAAAAATGAGACATGAAGAGGCTTTGATCATTAAAAATGTCTAAATAAAAATAAGTATTACTGAAAACTATATAAGGAGTTCTGCTAAAACCTGTAGACAAATAATATATATAGAACTGTCTTAAGAAATACTCCATGAATCATGCTGTATCACCATTATTAGTGGCTTAAATGTTGATAAACTAGCTCACCAATGTTTGAATATAATTTACACAAATAAATCCAGTGGCTGTGTTAAAATCTCTAAAGTTCAGCAGATCTATTATAAGTAAGTGGCTATATAGGCAACAATATATCAATAGCAAATCAAAGAAATCTTTAAAGATCTTATCTGTTACTAAACTATGTTGCCAGTGACTTGTCAACTACAAAAATAAGCTGGTAGTGTTGCTATTAGCATTGATCTGGATTACACCTTAGTAAAATGTATATATCTCAATGGAAACACATGTAGACCTTATTGTGCTAAGTATTGTTAAAATTGCTTAATTAGAAATATCAACAATTCAATGAAACAGAGCTAAATTTAGCTACTAGTGAAAATTGGGCTGGCTTTGGTAAAATGCATATATTTCAACACAACCATGATCAAACTCTATTGTGTCTAGTATTGTTGGTATATCTAATTGACATGCTGAAACTGAAAAACAAGTGTACATGTAATGCATGGAAAAGAAGAATACAAAGATAGAAATTTTGCAACAAAGGCAAGGAACTAATTGTCCATGTTTAGAATCCCCAAAAAGTGGATGTTTTAGGCTCAAGGCAATAGATTACTTTAGGTCAATAGCTTTTGAACCTTTTTTTGGTGTGACTAAGGTTGCATTAATTGAAAATCAATAGATTCTATTACCAACTTGCATATGTCATTAAGTACTAGTGGAGTGTAATTGAACTCTAAAACTATAGTGCAACAATCTTACCCCATCTCTTATCTTATCTTGCTTATCTCATCTTATATCCTTTATTCTCTGTGTTCTTTTTATCAAACTTCCTTTTACACTTATTTAGCCAGTTCATAATCCATTTTCTTCTGTTCAACTTGTGTTCCAGTCATATTTGCCCCTCTATTTACCTACCTACATAGTTCCAATTTGCCCTGATCTGCTCCATCATCCCCTACATTATTTACTCCCTGACTGACTACTTACTCCCTGACTGACTACTTACTCCCTGACTGACTACTTACTCCCTGACTGACTACTTACTCCCTGACTGACTACTTACTCCCTGACTGACTACTTACTCCAGCATTCTCTCGCTCTTGTAAATTACCACCGTCAAACTATGACTGCATTCCTTCCCAAGGCAAGAGCTCATAAATCAGCAGGACCCAACACAGACCTTTTTCTATTATAGCCCCCCTATCCAGTGTTATTAGACTCTATGTAGACTCAATGTACAGTAGTCTCAATGTTAACTAAACTTCCACCTTTGCTTATTTCCCAATGTCCTTTTCTTTTCTATTAATCCTGTTTTATATCACCTCCAGATCATTGTAGCTACATCTCTCTAATTTTGGATTGTTGTATCACTAGAATCACTATATTCATGTTTCACATGGATTCTTTAGCATCCGCCTATCACTTCGAATTGAAGCAAATCAGATTACGACCATGTGAATTGAGATGATCCACGTTCAAAGCGGTTGTTTTGCACAAGACTAATGTAGCGATACAGATCAAACCCTGAACAAGACAAGTTCCTGACGTTCCTTGTGACAACACGACTTTCTTGCTAACGGTGATTAAAGCAAGCGACAGTACGATCTGTTCCTGTAGTGCGCCATACATCGTCCAGATGACGTCGCCGACGGTGATGCCGTTCGGCTGATACTGGAACACGTCGATGTACCACGGGAGCAGCGGGTGCAGCAGTCGCATGCGGTCGACGGGCGGGTGCGTCGCGAGCTGCGCGAGGTCGAGGCAGTTGTAGCCACGCGCGAGGCACGGGAAGATGAGCGTGTCGGGGTGGGGAGAGTGGCGCAGGTCGTACGAAACGCGTCGGTTCACAGAGCGTTTGTAGAGGAGGAGGTCGGTCACGACGCGTTTGTTCGGGTCTTTGAACTCTGTAGGGGAGTGATACAATAATGAGGCGCAGTCTGAATTGGGAGAATGCAATAACCTTCGATCTTCCACATGTACTTGTGGATGGGAAGCATCCTCTTGCGCGACCCGGAATCAGGTCGTAAGTCGTTCGGTTGTCGCGCCAGATCTTCCCAATCATTGTCCGCTTGTACAGACCGTTGTACAGACTCTGGTGAATGCGAGTTCAGCAAACTCTCATTGTCAATTTGACCCTGAGAATGCTGAAGCTCTTCTCCCCGTGGGGCAGGGCCAGTCTGAGTATCAGGTTGTTGGCACATTGCTAACTTGTCTAGTACTCTCGTTGAGATAATTTGAGACTTAGACAGCCCTTTGGTCATCGATGTACGAAAGCGAGAAGAGAATTGAATATCTGGCTCCGAGGAAAGCGTACTAACGTGAAGCTGGTTTAGAACAAAACGCATGGTCGGGCGATCACTGGGTTCTACTTTCCAGCAGACTTTCATGATCTCCCAGATTCCCTCTGTTAGACCCCAGGAGTTCCATGACGGGCTTGACATCGGTGGCGGATTCGGGCGAGCTCCCTGGACTGCGACATGGTACATGACGGCAGCATCATTGGAAAGATGATCCAATGGAATACGTCCAGTAAAGATCTTTGAGATGTCAGCTTTGCCAATGTCAAGGTTCCATAACTTACTTCATAAAAAACGCATGCCCATGCGTAAACATCGCTTGCTTTGCTGTTTGGTATAACAATATCATCCTGCATGGCAATAAGTTCTGGTGCCTGCCATCGGACTGTTCCGCCCTTTGATGCAGCACCAGAATGAGATGTAAGTGTGACGATCTTGGAGTCGGATATCGAAGAGATTCCAAAGTCGGCCACGCGCGCGGTTCCCAGATCGTCCACAAGGACGTTGGACTACATACAGAGTTACTCGATTATAGTACAATCAAAGAAAACAGTAAAGTTCACCCCTTTGAGATCCCCATGAACGATCCCTTTGTCATGGAGGTAATTTAGGCCTTGAGCGACTCCGACAGCCTGTAAATTGATGAAGGTGAGCCAAGTATTATGTGCGTAAAAGAGACTTAGAGTACAAGTGGAAGGCGAAGAGCTTGAGGATTATCTTTGAGATACTTGCTTATGTTGCCATTCTTCATCCAAGGTGCGACAAGGCACGGACGATCTTGAAAACGATAAATTCCATAGACTGGGAGAATGTTAGGATGGCCTAGCTGTCGCCAGAGAATGGCCTCTTTCCAGAAATGCTAAAAAATATTTATGTTTTCCCATAATTGGTCAACGCTTCATATTCACCAAAATGGGAAATGACCTTTAGGACTCGCTCTTTGTCCATGGTCTCAAAAATGCGCATCACTTTGAGACAGACACATCGCCCTTCATAGTTTCCCTTATAAATATCGGCTTGTCCACCACCTCCGGCTTGTATTACTTGCTCAATTTCATTCTTGAGCTCATGGCATACTGGGTATAAACCTGTATTGGACGAGATCCTTTGGGCCGACACAGTGACATGTTTCCGTAGTTGTTCATCCAAATCTGGCTGATCCAGGAGCTGAATACCGACCATGAATGGAAAAAATCGATGAAAGACAATATCATGCACCCATTGGAACAAATCCAGAAGTTCTTGCGCATCCTGTCCCTGAGAACGTAAAAGCCGCTTGAGGGATTCCTGCCGTGTGATCAACGGTGTAAGTATGGCGATTACATTTGAATGCATAAAGTCCATTGAAGCGAAAAAGAAGGGTTCGGAGGAGTACAAACCTCGATACGATTGTGCGAATAATTTATGACACAGCAGATCAAAGGCAGTGCTTCACAGTAGTCGTAGATTTCTGATGAACAATAGCTATGATTTCTGTTTCGCAATCCTGTGTTAGAACCTATGACACAATTAGCAGGGCCGATGTGGTGCACCATAAACCTGTAGATGATGGTCACTAGCACGGCAACACTTGGTCCCTGAGGAATGTCAACAGGTGGTAGGTCTGACTTCCTGAGGAACTTGAACTTGCAGTTTGGGTCTGTATCCACGTAATAGTATAGCCCCGCAGACAGGGACAAAATACTAGCTGTTTCTACCTCCTGGAGTTTTCTAACAATAGGTAGTATTGGTCATCAGTATCTACTTCATGCAGGACAATGAAGAATTGGTGAGTGTTTGCTCTTAAATACAACACAGATAGAAAAGTCATGGGACAAAAAGCATGTCTCATTGCTAAGGGATTTTCACAAAACTCAAGAGTAAATTACTTTGTTGTTACCTACTAGTGGTGAAGTATAAATTTTTTTGCATGAATCTTGCTGTAAGAGCTGTGGAATATTATAAGATGTAACAAGTGAACTACACAAGTACTTATCTGAATGCTCCAACACAGGTTTCTATTCTGATAGAGCAATCAGAAGGCTACAAGATCTGATCAAGCAATGTGTACAAAGTATATGTCAATGCAAGCACATGAGTTTGAAGAGAGTCACTGTGTAGTGATGAAAACAATGGAAAAAACATAGTGTTACTGTTAGATAAAGCAATCTATGAAACAATGAATGGAGCAAATAATTGGTGGCACACACTTGATGAAGAGATGAAAAGACTCAGTTACAAGAGATTAGAGACAGATCAGTCAAGGCCAGGTTTGTCAATCTCATAAAGTTCTAGAAGTTGGCATGTGTCTCAAATGTAGTGAGTTGCTTGGTAATGTATAAGCAGGTCAAGGGGTTTGTATGCAAAAGAAGGGCAAGATTGAATTGAGCATGTGTTTACAGTAGCATGAAGCTGCTTTATAGAAGAAGTGCTGTTAGGGAATCACCCTGTTAGAGGTCCTTTACTCTATGTTTTCTTTTAATTTCCATGCCTTTTCCCCTTAATTCATTTACTTCTGCTACTTTCATCAAACTCCTCACTGGCTGGATCATGGGAATAAACTTCAAAATTAGTTGAGCTATGGGAACCAGTTTCCTTATTAGTCTTGAGGCCCTTTGCCAGACTCTGAAAAATGAATCACTTTTGACATGGGCTCCATCAGAGCCCTCATCAGAAGTAATCCAATCCATACAGCTCCATGACTTAGTGACCATGTGACTTATAATATGACTGTGACCATAACCATGACATCAGCATAGCAATGTCACACAGAATATTTTCTATTGACTGGCAGAGTAGCTTTTTAGACTTGTTCTCTTTAAATCTCTCTTTACTAAGTTAGCACTTTGTTATTTGTATTTATATTACTTTTATTAATGTATCTTTGGATCTCCTTCTGCCAGCTGTGTGACTGAGCCACAGCTTCCAGAGGTTTTTCTTATAAGTGCAAGTGGATTAACATGTGGAAAGAGGTGGAAAAAAGTGAAACACTTATAGAGGATGGATTCAGATCATTATCTTAGGAGAGTAGTTGTGACTGATGCCAAAGCTTCTTTTTTAACTTTGAGTACTTCTGTCTCAAGCTTCTCAGCCTTCTTCAGTTTTTCATCTTTTCTAAATGTTACTGCAAGATTAGACATAGCTTGAATAGTATTTGAATGACTACTTTTTAAAAGTCTTTTTATTACTTTGAGCACTTCTTATTCAAGTTTCTCAGCTTTCTCTAGTTTTCACCTTTTATATTTCTAAAAAATTGAACATAGCTTCAATAGTATCTGAATGACTGCTACTAAAAGCTTCAGTTCTATCATTGAGTATTTCTTTTTTAAGCTCTTCAATCTTTTTCACTTTATTTAAATATTGTGGCAAAATTATACATTGCTTGAATGCTGTCTATATGTCTTTTTCTAGGAGCTTTTTTTCTAACTTTAAGAACTTCTATTTCAAGTTCTTTGATATCCTGCAGTTTTTCACCTTTTTTAATTGTTGCTGAAGAATTAGACATAAATTGAATAGTAGCTTAATAACTGCTACCAAAAGCTTCACTTCCAATCTTGAATACATCTTGGTCAAGTTTTTTGGCCTCCCTCACTCTTCTGCCAGATTACTTTTGATACTTCAAGCATTACCTGCATGATTATTCTGCAAGGTCTATTTTTCACATAATTGCCTGCTACCTAATCTTGCTGCTGCTCAATTAACTCTAGCACACAATCATTCCCAGCACTTGAGATATCCCATAGGTACTTAAAGAAGGCCTCAGTAGTTTGTATAGTAGTCTTAATATTATTAACAGTTGTCTCATTTTTTGTCTAACTTCTTCTCTTCTTTCTCATTTCTCTATTTCTAGCATATTTTATCTCCAAATGTCATTTCACTTTATCTTAACTCTTTCTTATCTCATCTCATTCCCTTTCTATTTTCTTGACTCTTTCTAACTCCCTTTAGTTTCATCAAGTTTTCTTTTTATTTTGCTCAAGCCCTACTTAATTTAACTTGATTCCAACTTTCTAATTAATTCCAGTTCATCTTTCCCCTTCTTCATTTCTATAAATTCTTTTATTCCTCTTGTTTCTACTTTATCTACTTGATTTTGCTTCCTTCAACTCAATTTTCTTCCTTCATCTATTTAGTCTCCATTATCTTTCCCTCTATTCTTTTTTGCTCCATCTTAACTCTTTTTATTTGTCTTGATTCCATGTTTTTTCTCCTCTTTTTCTATACTATATATTTCTATCTCTTTTTCTTTAATCTTCTCCTTTCATTTTCA
This sequence comes from Termitomyces heimii, assembly GCA_003313675.1. NCBI lineage: Eukaryota > Fungi > Basidiomycota > Agaricomycetes > Agaricales > Lyophyllaceae > Termitomyces > Termitomyces heimii. The sequence continues at coordinate 18,602 of QLON01000725.1, forward strand.
GTTCTCCTTCTACTTATCATTTCTTAGCTCCCTTTTTCTTTTTTGTACTTAAAACCCCAACATCTACCTCTGGCACTTACTCCTTATTCCATGGCAACCTTACTTCTTAGTGAGATCCAACTAGTAAGTTTTTGCTCAACAAAGTGAGCCTCCAAATCAGTGAAACCTGACAATAACCACTTTCAAAAAGCTCTATCTTTAACTTCAGCACTTCTTACTCAAGCTTCTCAGCTTCTTTCAGTTTTTTTGTCTTATCTAAATGTTGCTGTAAAGTAGAATATAGCTTTAATAATATCTGAATAATCACTTTTAAAAAGATTTGTTTTAGATTTATATATTTCTTTCTCAATTTCCTCAGCCTCATATAGTTTTACACCTTTTATAAATGTTGCTACAAGATTACACATAGCTGCAATAGTAGTTAGATGATTACTTTCAAGAAATTTTGATGTAATTTTGAGCACTTCTTGAGTTAAGTCTTTCAGCATCCTCCAATATTCCACCTTTTCTAAATGTTGCTGCAAGGTTGGACATAGCTTTAATATTCTTTAGATGATCATCATCAAAACTTTTTACTTCTAGCTTTAAGTACTTCTTACTCAAGCTTCTTAGTCTCTTCCAATTTCCTCCTTCTCAAATATTTCTGCAAGATTAGAAATGGTTTGAATAGTATCTGGATGAATGTTATCAAGAGTTTCTCTTCTAAATCTGAGCACAACTCTTTCAAGCTTTTTAACTTCTTCTAGTTTTTCACTTTTTGAGGATATTGCTGCAAGATTAGACATTGCTTGAATAGTGTCTGGATGACTACTATCAAAAGCTTCTCTTCTAACTTCAAGCACTTCTTTTTTAAGTTGCTCTGTTTCCTCTAGTTCTTTACTTTTTCTGAGTATTGTTGCAAGGTTAAATGTTGTTTCAATAGTATTTTCATGCTTGCTACTAAAAACATATCTTATAGCATCAAGCACTATTTTCTGAAGCATCTCAGCTTGCTTCAGCTTTTCACTTTGCTACAATATTTCTGCAAGATTAGACATAGCTTTTAAATTATCAGAATAGTATTATCTTAGAATCCTGACCATCAACAAACATTTGCTTTTGATTCTACTCTGCACTTGTCTTAAATTTTGCAATGTAAAAGATTCTGCTTAGGTCTATCTGCTATTTTGTAATTATAGCATTTATAATCTACACAATTCATTAATGCCTATATATGCAGTACCCATTGGGCTACATCATTGTATTCCAGACTTTGATCTTTAATAGATAATCAAAAAAAATAGTTGTTGTCCATATTCTTGAGCTCTTTCTGCTCTATTTTTTTATAATTTTTTTTGATAATGATTTCAAGTGAATTAAATTCCGAGAGCATTACTCTTTTTTCCCTTATTTCAACTAATGAATAACACTTAAGCATGTCAACCCTTTTTCCACTAATTTGTCTCTTCAGTTGTTGTCATTTATCACAAACTTTTTAAAAAGATTTTGTAATTCTAGAGTTTTTACTCCATGAGTAACAGAGAGATTTTCCAAACTTTTTTAAGAGAAGAAACAAGTATCTTTGAGTTATGTTGCACACTACATAACATACAAAGTGCCTTTTCTCTTTTATCCAACTTTTAATAACTCAGATTCTAAGTTGCAAAAACAGAAAGTTAGTAATTATTTATTTTATACTTGTTTGCATCTGCTAAATATTGTAGCTTATCTTTTTTATTGTTCTTGAGGTATTGCTTCACTTTGGTATATTGATTGTAAAAAAGATAGCTCCTTGCCTAAACAATTGCCAATGCTAAATAGCCTAATTCTTGAACAAGTTCTTTTGCCTCCTAATTTTTTCTCTATAACTAACTTTATAAAAAAACTTCTAATGAATCTTCAAGTAACATTTTTTCCATTTGATAATGATTTTTAAGTGGAAACATGTTAGATGCTTTATTTCTACTTTTTATCAGAGTATTTCCATGGCTACAAGGAGTGGAAAAAATTCTTGTAGATTTACATCAGAATTATCAGCATTGTCAAAAATCATTAACTATTCATCTTTTTTATAACAGAGCTATGTGAGAGCAGCAGTAGATGCAATTTTAGTTAATTTAGCACTTTAAGCAAGTAAAGTTAGAAACTGCTCAATTAATGCTTCAGAACTTGCATTTATGACATATATATAGAAGAAAATCTAGTCAAGAAAAACTTGAAACTATAATTTAGAAGAAAAATACAGCTGTTTCATATCTGTTTTCAAATTCTTGGCAAAATTGCAATGCAGTTAGTGTCTTTCCTCCTCCTCCATTTAAGCCATATAACATGCAACATGGCTGCACTTTGCTTTTAATAATGACTATTGAGGATCAAAATATTATCCAAGTTGCAACAAGGTATCTGTTCTACTTTTAAATAGTGGAGATGGAGCAGGAACTATTGAAAGAAGTGTTTGTGCAAGTTCAGAAGGGATCTGCATATCAGAAACACTTGTAAACATAGATCCACCTCAAAATACATGTTAATAAATGATGTATTTAACTTTAACCAAATTGAATAACCTACTAAAAACTCCAAGAGTTGTCTTTTGAAGACAACTGTGTAGACTATTTGTAGGATTATTCAATCCTTGCATAATCTTTGCCTTCTGCATATATGTAATAGAATGTGTCTAAATGATACCAAGTTGATTCCAGTCATCCAAAGCCATCTTTTTCAGCCCTTGTTCTACATTAAGTCTATAAAACAGTCCAGACATTGGCACATCATATTTTCTAAAGTGCTCAGCAAGCTCTTCACAATCAGTGGCTTTTTGATAAAGGATTGTCATCTTTCTCTCTCCAAAGACACAAGTGGATGCCCAAGAAACCAGACCAGGGTATCCTGCTCCTATACTGATTAGACATGCCACAGTTTGGGCAGAGCCAAAAATTGAGACAGCCTCCGAAAACAAATTTGGTAGAGTTGCTATAGCCCAAATTTATACTAATAAAAGTTTCACTAACTCCATTAGAAGAAAGGGACACAGGCTTGAAAAGATCGGGAGAAGCAGTAGTAGCACGGGCAGCTTCTATCACTGTACAATCATAACCCCGATCTGTTTTTACCTTATATGTTCTCAAGATCTGAGGTGTCATATTGGCAGAAGGAAGAGTCACCACAAACCTTTTGATGTGATTAGCATTAGCTCAGAAAGAGCTATGGAGAACACTTGAATACCTTCTGCACAGATTGTTATCCTCCTCCATCAAGACATTTTCTGGAAATCCAGCAGATTGCACGATGTTTCTCATACTGGACTCAAATACAGTTGCCTTGAACCTCTCCAGGATGGTCCATTTTTTGATATCAGAGAAGACTTTCTGGCTGAACAAAACATATTGCTCGATAGCCATGTCAATAGGCATCCAGAGTCGACCTAGCATCAATGTGATGACTCTGATGTACCGTCATTGAATAATAAACTTGAGAGTGATGCTTTGGCACATACCCTCCTGTTCCAGCTCCAGTGATTATATCAAAATAATCGCAAGGCTTAGGATAGATTCCAAATTCTTCAAATGCATAAGATGAAACATGATTTCATGGAGAATGAAAAGCTCAGACAGGCCACGTACACCGCTGTCATCTAGATGATCATCTGAATGTGAGTAATTGTAATTCGCAGTAGTAAGAACATATCCAAAAATAATGTCCTCAAGCCATGTTGTCTCTGGTTTGTGCTTGTATCCTGCATGGGGCGCACATTGTCAAACTTGAACAAAGGGGGTGAAGGAAAGGATGGACTCCATCATTTCCATTGACTCATGACAGAGAGCATTGGGCCTCGACACATGAGAAAAGTTTTGTATTCTAGCAGAATTGGGAAATGAAGAGATACACAAAAATGTCTTAATGTCCTCTTCAATATGTTTGCACTGATATAAGCACAGTCACATAAGAAAAAGTATTGGTTTGGATAGAATGAAGGCACAGTAATCTATTTGGAAGTACAATTTTGGATTATCAGCAGGTATTGCTTCATGGGGAGAAATAGAATTCAAGAGGCACACTCCGATTCTTTGCTGGTTCCAGGCCCAATCGATGCCTCCTCTGGGGGGCGACAGAATCAGAGATGAGGTACTTTTGGCCGCAGGACTTACTGCTACGTGAGCACTGAAGGAATCAATGTATCATTTTCCCGCACAGAAGGTTCGACCTTGATCAGCCGAAGGTCTAAATGGCGTAGTGACAAACGTATACACGACAGAATACGTAGCTGGAGACATGAGGGTGCAAGCACTTGTGACTGTGACATTGGATGCAAAACGACGTCCAGCGCTGTGATCACACGAACCCCTCAACATCCCACCTTCGCGCGTGCTTCTCCCGACGCACGTTGGACCCCCGCACATGGCTCTGCCCTGATCGATTGCGGCTGGACTATGATGCATGACATCAACGTCGTTGACAAAGCCTCGGGTTGCTAATGTCTTCATCTTCTTTGGCTTTGGTGTCTGCTCCGATGTCGGCGAGCTCGAGCAACTCGAGGATCCCACCTCGAGCCAACGCTGCTCACACGATCCCGCCTCCTACACCGTTCTTGCTCTCCATCCACCGCTGCACGTAACATCCTTTACCCACCGCAATTGTCCCTCTTCGCACCAAACCTCCCACTCACGCCCTCGATGCCGCCGTTCAACTTTCTCCCGCCAGGATCTCCGAGCGGCACGCCCGCAGTCGTCATGAACATGGGCAGCCCCTCCCGAGTCCCATACACGTGTCGCCCTTACACCACCCCCACACATGTATCATTGGACGAACATAACTAACGTAACTATCATAGAATAAACTGACTCTTGTCTATTAGACTGTTTGACACTAGAAATACAGGGTTCTAACATCCAGTGGTGAGAGTGAGGAGGTCGAGTGTTTTTTTTAAGACAAACGCCAGCGTGAGGACACGGTAACGTCACACGAGAGGAATTGATTAGAACACGTTTAAGTCATAGATTGGAAGAACTAATTCTCTACATTACAATACAATCCTTATATACTGAAGAAAGTCGAGTACATAAGAATTTACTAATCATACGTTAAAGAGACTCAGTTATAGGGATAATAGATTAGGAGTGCCACGCGTCGTTACAGCACTCTTTCCTCTCCCGATTTACATTATTTTATTTTCTTTATTTATTTAATTTAGTCCAGCGTGTTGAGCGCTTGTAATGATGACCGTTGTTTGTATCGTATTCCGCGTTCCTACTGCCATGCCCGAGCTGTAGCAATGGAGCCTTTCTCCAGCAAAGTGGATCGCCCACGCGATGCCCTTCTCCTCACGCTGCACCAACGCGAGCTCGCCCAAAAAGACCAGAAGATCCAGCGACTTCAATACGCAAATAACGAGAGCCTCAAGCGACAATGGGAAGCACAACAGCGGGGGAACGCGCTCGCACAGGCTCTCGGGTTCCGCGATGTGTTCGAGGCTCAGATGTCGATTGATGTTGCGGGGCAGGATGTGTCATATAGGGAGTGTTTGGAGCGCGTTGTGAGCTTAGAGGAGGAAGTTGGACAAGTAAGGAGATTGAATGAGGAATTAAAGGAGCGTGTAAGGGCATTAGAAGGAGTGAAAAGGTATTGGACATTTTTCCTTCCTTGTTTTTGTATCTAACGCCTCCGGTTCCAGGAATAGTCAGGAACTTGATCAATTACAGTCTAAGAATAAGGCTATACTGGAACGTGTAGATTCTTTTGAGGCGTGTCGTATCCATGAAAACAAGTGAGTGGCACGTTTACACTACTGAGTGCCTCATCTGACTAGCCTTCATAGAACCACCCCGACCGAAACAGAGGCAAAAATTTCTCGACTCGAACAAGAAATCAGACATCTTAAAGACCGTTATGATGCCCTTCTGGATGTAAAAGAACGTGCTGCGGAGCGGTATAAGCTCGACTACGCACGGTGGAAGAAGGTGAAAGAGTGGATGTTTGATGAAGGGAAGTTTGTGGAGGACCATCAGGACAATGAATCCAAAGGCGTGAACGAGGAAGAGAAGAAGCGGAAGTTCAGGAAAAGCATCAAGATGAAGAAGCGGATGTTGATGGAGATTGAAGCGGGTGAAAGTACGACTATCGTTTCGTCTTTAACAAGTTTTTGATTGCCCTCGTCTCCTCAGTTCCTGCACCTTCGCCGTTCCCGAAACCGCCGCCTCTAGGGGAAATTGAGAATAAGGAGAATCAGAGTCCGTCAAGACCAAGGCCCGCTCACTCGCAGTCACCCGCTCGCCGCATACCATCCCTTCGGCACAAACTCTTGGACGCAGTGGCACATCCTGAACCACCCTCTTCATCACCTAACCTGTTTAATGAGGGTTCTTTATCACGCTCTCTGCCTCTAAAGTCCCAAGCTCCATCTACATTGCGGAATGCGAATTCAGATCCCCCATCATCCCCTAGTCCCCGAGAAACTAATGCTACTTCACTACATTCTTCGCCGACGGTTGTTGGAACAGTATCCAAACCTCTGCGCAACAAACTTCTTAATTCAGTGGCCCGAACGAATGTACCTTTATCCTCGCCGACTGTTTCAAATTCCTCCTCCTTTAGAAAGCCACTCGTTTTTGAGCCTGTCACCGTCCGCCGCCCTCGAATCACGAGTGCTCATGGAAACGAGAGTGAAATCCGGTACGTATTTTATTGTCATCATATCCTTATACATATCCACTTACTGCGTGTGTGCTTAAGACAGCCTCAACCCCTACTCACTAAACAGCAAGACGCGGCGTCGTCGGATACCGAGGAAGACGTACAAGGTATTCTTCCCACATCACTGTCTGGACACGATACCAACTCTGACCGATTAATGTTCAGCCAT